>SSNR01000307.1:435557-455835 GCA_006937965.1 Callopanchax toddi | reverse complement strand
ATGTGTTTATTTTTCTGATCCTACCTTACCTGTTGTCTGTGAATTAATTGCTTTCTGGTCACATATATTTTGACACATGTGACCATGTGTCGAAATATAGGGGGGAGTGTGTGAACGGAGTGAAACGGAGTGAATTAATTCTTCTTAAAAAACTTTTTTACCTCAACTCGTGTTTTCTAAAGCAAAAGCTAGGATGGACATTCAATGGCACGGAGGCTGTACCTCATGAAGAGCTGCTGCACCTACATCCTGAGAACCCCTTCCACCCCTAACGGTAACCAAAACTGCCCATGCTCTGTCTAACTCCCCAGAACAGTCACAACAATGGCCCCATGGACATGGCTGGACCCCTGAACAGGTCAGTGCTGGGAAGAATCGAACTGTGACCTGTCCCTCTCTGGGTTTCTCTTCCAATGTGGCGTGCGCGACGCCGTCCTTGACAAGTCTGCCTGTGGCGACCCTTCTGACCCTGACATCCTACGGTTCATCACCTGACGTGAGTCACTGTCAATTGACAGACACACCTTCCACATCTCATGAGTCGAAACAACCCAGGCATTCGTTGGCTGAATGTCACTGCGTTCAGAGCTGGTTCTGAACGGGCTACGTAACCCAAATCTCAGGGTCCCCACAAACAAGGACTGGTTGTGGGGGGGGGGGGTTCTGAGTGGACGACTATGGACATGCGACTCAGGGTGTGTCTGTGTTTGTTTACTACGAGGCTGGTGTGGGGCCCTGCAAGGAATGCCCTGCACCGCAACGCTGATGTCACGGGGTCAGAGGTCACAGGGAGAAATGGAAACCAACCCAGCCATACCCCCTCCTCAGTCAAAAAGGTCCAAGGTGTTTCTCCTCCTCAATCAAAGACCTCATGTCAAAAAGGTTTCCCCTTGGCCCGGTCAAAAAGAAATGTGTTGGAAAAACATTGTAGAGGTGCCGATGACATCACAGCCTTTGTGCCCTGAAATGTACAGCCCCCTCTGTGCCATGCTTCTGACCACCAAAACAGGACTGAAATCCGTGATAGAGTCCCAGACACTAGTCGCTGTTTCCAGAGTGGCAGGACGGTTTGAAGTTTATGGAATGTTGCCCCAGGTTTTTACCCAACAACACCGCAGCTGATGGCAGCCTGACCAACTTGATTTCATGACCGAAAATCTGAAAGGAAGTGGTCACTGAATGATGATGAGAAAAGAACTAAAGTGGATAAACAGGAGGGAAATGTTGGATTAATTGTATATAAGTTATCAATCTTTAGTTCTTATAATCATTTCTATGCTTAGAATGATGAACTGTTTTGTTCTATGCCTGTATTGTGCTTGTGTGAGAACTGTTTGCAGGAACAAGATGCCTGAGAGGAGGAGAATGCTGGCAGGTTCACACCCTGATAAGGAAGAGACACTGGGTCTCGCCTGATAACGGTGTAGCAGAATGGAGCAATAATTCAACATTCATCTTTGTGTATGAAATTGTACTTATGAATTGTGCGGTTTCAGCTGGTTTGTTTCCCCCTCCCTTTGAGCAGACTGAAACCTCTTTGTAACTAGGGAATCCTGACTCTAATAAATAGCACGGGGAACGGGAGCTGTTTCAGAGTGAGTTGGGAGATTGTGACTGAAACAGCTTCCCGATTCATTCTCCTTGCAAGTAAAACCTTAATGATTCTCTGTGTCTTTGTTCTTACAGATTGTGAATTATGTTAGAGGTTTAAACCTAACATAAAATGGTCCTTCGATTGCCGGATTCCAAAAGACCTGAGGATCCCAGCAAGTGAGTGAGATTCAGGGCGAGTCTGTGGCCACAGCAAAGAGACCCTTTCCGGGACTGTTTCCTCCCTTACGGGCTGGGATCTGATGGTTGACGGATGCCAGGAAGGACATAGAGAATCAGTGAGTATGGTCTTGTTCAAAAGGAATGAATGAGACGAGTAAAATACAGTTAAATTCCGCGGGAGGGCAGACTCCCCTATAATAAACAACTAAAATAGTTAAAATCTGCGTAGTGGACGGCGGAGTCCCCTGTATAAGTAAAACCCTGACAATCCTAGGCACTATCAGGTAAAAGGAAAACACAGTTAAATTCCGCGGGAGGGCAGACTCCCCTATAATAAACAACTAAAATAGTTAAAATCTGCGTAGTGGATGGCGGAGTCCCCTGTGTATAAATAGTTAAAATCTGTACAGTGAGATAAAATAGAGAAACAAAAGTGTGAAAGTGAGTGAGAAAGGAAAATTGAGGCACCAGTAGGTGTCTGAGTTTTCATACTNATTATAATGTGTTCTGAGATGCCCATTTTTAAGGAAAGATTGTTTTTAAAACCCCTAGAATGTTTGAACTTTTCTGTTCTAAACTCGAGCTTGGCACATGCCTTACATGCAAAAAGTCAGAAGAAAAAAGAAAATAGCTCATATTTCAACCTGTAACCCAAGCTTAGAGTAAATGCAGGTTTTTACTAGATGGTTCATTGAATCCTATTTATAAGATAAATCTATGTTGATTTAGGGTTTATGACTCACACTGAACCCTATTCCTTTTTATGAAGATGTGTGTATTTGAATACAGAGTTTTCACTTGTTTTTGTTTGTTTTGGGGTTTTCTGATGGGAAAAAGAAATATTCACAAAGGTTTAGACAAGTCTAATCATGATCTCGACAAAGAAAAGGTTTATTGAAATTCTGAAGCATTTATGATATGACAAATGCAGGTTTTTATTTGTTTTATTTTGTGCTCCTCTCGGATTCCTGGATGCAGGTCCGAGCTCGTGTGCCTGAATGAAAAACAAATGTCTTGGCTCTGATGATTTCTTGACAAATTTTCAAATTAAGGATTTTTGTTTATTGTTTTTGAAGATCTAATTAAAAGAGGGATATTTAATAGACTTTAACTGGGAAATTTAAATTTGTTCATGCTTTGTCTAATTTAAGGTTAGGTCAAGTGCATCAACGCGTAAATAGCAAGGCCATTAAAACAACTTGTATCTTAGCATCTAAATCAAACTTTAGAATAACTGAAACGTATTTAATCAGCTGGATTGTTTGTTCCAAAGGGTACAGAACGTTTCCAGAGAACAGGATTAATTTATGTTAAACTAGATCAACAAGCGAGAGTTGTTTTGACTATCTGATATCTGAATGCTGACACACCTTAACTGGGAAAATGATAACTTATCTGCAGCAGTGTCTCTCCACCAGAAACTGACAGACAGAAAAAGAGACACATTTAATCCTTTTTAAAAGTTTTATTTTGCTTTATATTTTTAAGAAAATGGTTTAAGGAGTTTGCATCGTTTCTAAATTCGTTTATTTGACTATGGTTGGACAAAGTTTAGTAAATGTATGATGATGATTCATTCTAGGTTGATATCTTTGATTTGAAGTGTGTGATTAGCATATGCTAAACTAGAGGGATTTATCACTGACAAAAGTTGCTTTACATACCTGATGATTTCACCGGCGCTACTTATCTGGAATAGTGTTTCTCTTTTGAGTTTATCTGTATTAGTGTCTCTCCCAGAGCTACTGATTTAAGTGAAAACGACACACATTTAATGTTTTCTTTTGTGGTTTATCTGGTTTATAATTTAGGGTTGGCAGCTCATGGAGCCCACATTGATGGTGAATTATTTTATGTTGGTTTCACCTTTTATTTCCTATGTTTTTACTTTTCTGATCCTACCTTACCTGTTGTCTGTGAATTAATTGCTTTCTGGTCACATATATTTTGACACATGTGACCATGTGTCGAAATATAGGGGGGAGTGTGTGAACGGAGTGAATTAATTCTTCTTAAAAAACTTTTTTACCTCAACTCGTGTTTTCTAAAGCAAAAGCTAGGATGGACATTCAATGGCACGGAGGCTGTACCTCACGAAGAGCTGCTGCACCTACATCCTGAGAAACCCCTTCCACCCCTAACGGTAACCAAATCTGCCCATTCTCTGTCTGGTTACCCCAACAGGCCCCAGGACTGTCATGCACCCCAGAACAGTCACAACAATGGCCCCATGGACATGGCTGGACCCCTGAACAGGTCAGTGCTGGGAAGAATCGAACTGTGACCTGTCCCTCTCTGGGTTTCTCTTCCAATGTGGCGTGCGCGACGCCGTCCTCGACAAGTCTGCCTGTGGCGACCTTTCTGACCCTGACATCCTACGGTTCATCACCTGACGTGAGTCACTGTCAATTGACAGACACACCTTCCACATCTCATGAGTCGAAACAACCCAGGCATTCGTTGGCTGAATGTCACTGCATTCAGAGCTGGTTCTGAACGGGCTACGTAACCCAAATCTCAGGGTCCCCACAAACAAGGACTGGTTGTGGGGGGGTTCTGAGTGGACGACTATGGACATGCGACTCAGGGTGTGTCTGTGTTTGTTTACTACGAGGCTGGTGTGGGGCCCTGCAAGGAGTGCCCTGCACCGCAACGCTGATGTCACGGGGTCAGAGGTCACAGGGAGAAATGGAAACCAACCCAGCCATACCCCCTCCTCAGTCAAAAAGGTCCAAGGTGTTTCTCCTCCTCAATCAAAGACCTGATGTCAAAAAGGTTTCCCCTTGGCCCGGTCAAAAAGAAATGTGTTGGAAATCATTGTAGAGGTGCCGATGACATCACAGCCTTTGTGCCCTGAAATGTACAGCCCCCTCTGTGCCATGCTTCCGACCACCAAAACAGGACTGAAATCCGTGATAGAGTCCCAGACACTAGTCGCTGTTTCCAGAGTGGCAGGACGGTTTGAAGTTTATGGAATGTTGCCCCAGGTTTTTACCCAACAACACCGCAGCTGATGGCAGCCTGACCAACTTGATTTCATGACCGAAAATCTGAAAGGAAGTGGTCACTGAATGATGATGAGAAAAGAACTAAAGTGGATAAACAGGAGGAAAATGTTGGATTAATTGTATATAAGTTATCAATCTTTAGTTCTTATAATCATTTCTATGCTTAGAATGATGAACTGTTTTGTTCTATGCCTGTATTGTGCTTGTGTGAGAACTGTTTGCAGGAACAAGATGCCTGAGAGGAGGAGAATGCTGGCAGGTTCACACCCTGATAAGGAAGAGACACTGGGTCTCGCCTGATAACGGTGTAGCAGAATGGAGCAATAATTCAACATTCATCTTTGTGTATGAAATTGTACTTATGAATTGTGCGGTTTCAGCTGGTTTGTTTCCCCCTCCCTTTGAGCAGACTGAAACCTCTTTGTAACTAGGGAATCCTGACTCTAATAAATAGCACGGGGAACGGGAGCTGTTTCAGAGTGAGTTGGGAGATTGTGACTGAAACAGCTTCCCGATTCATTCTCCTTGCAAGTAAAACCTTAATGATTCTCTGTGTCTTTGTTCTTACAGATTGTGAATTATGTTAGAGGTTTAAACCTAACAAAACCGACACCTGAAACCGACACCTGGAACCGACACCTGAAACCGACACCTGAAACCGACACCTGGAACCGACACCTGAAACCGACACCTGAAACCTACACCTGGAACCGACACCTGGAACCGACACCTTGAACCGACACCTGGAACCGTCACCTGAAACCGACACCTGGAACCGACACCTGAAAACGACACCTGGAACTTGGACCTGGAACCGACACCTGGAACCGACACCTNCTCCTCAGTCAAAAAGGTCCAAGGTGTTTCTCCTCCTCAATCAAAGACCTCATGTCAAAAAGGTTTCCCCTTGCCCGGTCAAAAAGAAATGTGTTGGAAAAACATTGTAGAGGTGCCGATGACATCACAGCCTTTGTGCCCTGAAATGTACAGCCCCCTCTGTGCCATGCTTCCGACCACCAAAACAGGACTGAAATCCGTGATAGAGTCCCAGACACTAGTCGCTGTTTCCAGAGTGGCAGGACGGTTTGAAGTTTATGGAATGTTGCCCCAGGTTTTTACCCAACAACACCGCAGCTGATGGCAGCCTGACCAACTTGATTTCATGACCGAAAATCTGAAAGGAAGTGGTCACTGAATGATGATGAGAAAAGAACTAAAGTGGATAAACAGGAGGGAAAATGTTGGATTAATTGTATATAAGTTATCAATCTTTAGTTCTTATAATCATTTCTATGCTTAGAATGATGAACTGTTTTGTTCTATGCCTGTATTGTGCTTGTGTGAGAACTGTTTGCAGGAACAAGATGCCTCAGAGGAGGAGAATGCTGGCAGGTTCACACCCTGATAAGGAAGAGACACCGGCTCTCGCCTGATAACGGTGTAGCAGAATGGAGCATAATTCAACAATCGTCCTTGTGTATGAAAATGTACTTATGAGTTATGCGGTTTCAGCTGGTTTGTATCCCCCCTCCCTTTGAGCAGACTGAAACCTCTTTGTAACTAGGGAATCCTGACTCTAATAAATAGCACGGGGAGCGGGAGCTGTTTCAGAGTGAGTTGGGAGGTTGTAACTGAAACAGCTTTCCGATTCATTCTCCTTGCAAGTAAAACCTTAATGATTCTCTGTGTCTTTGTTCTTACAGATTGTGAATTATGTTAGAGGTTTAAACCTAACACAAACTTAAAAAAAAAAAAACTCTTATATTCAGATCAATACTGTACTTCAGATTCCTCTATCCAAATTTAACAAAATACATCTAAATTTTTAAGACACACTTGATTTTAAATATCAGACTAATGTTATTGTTAAAATAATCCTGCAGTTTAAATTTTGCCATTCATAGACATGCAGATCTAGATAAACCTTCCTCAAAAATGAACTCTGCACATAAATTCCTTCCTCACCCGTTTGATTTCCACATGTCCTCCTGTAGCAAAGACATTTCCATTGTGATATCCGTACAACAAAAACCGAACAACAGTGCCGTAAAAAATTGGCCTTGGTTTCTGTGACTTCACCTGCAAGAAAACATGAAAAATTATATATATACAGTGGGGCAAAAAAGTATTTGGTCAGCCACCGATTGTGCAAGTTCTCCCACTTAAAATGATGGCAGAGGTCAGTAATTTTCATCATAGGTACACTTCAACTGTGAGAGACAGAATGTGAAAAAAAATCCATGAATTCACATGGTAGGATTTTTAAAGAATTTATTTGTAAATTAGGGTGGAAAATAAGTATTTGGTCACTTCAAACAAGGAAAATCTCTGGCTCTCACAGACCTGTAACGTCTTCTTTAAGAAGCTTTTCTGTCCTCCACTCGTTACCTGTATTAATGGCACCTGTTTGAACTCATTATCTGTATAAAAGACACCTGTCCACAGCCTCAAACAGTCAGACTCCAAACTCCACTATGGCCAAGACCAAAGAGCTTTCGAAGGACACCAGGAAAAGAATTGTAGACCTGCACCAGACTGGGAAGAGTGAATCTACAATAGGCAAGCAGCTTGGTGTGAAAAAATCAACTGTGGGAGCAATTATCAG
Source organism: Callopanchax toddi (assembly GCA_006937965.1). Classification (NCBI taxonomy): domain Eukaryota; kingdom Metazoa; phylum Chordata; class Actinopteri; order Cyprinodontiformes; family Nothobranchiidae; genus Callopanchax; species Callopanchax toddi. Next base: position 448,449 of record SSNR01000307.1, on the reverse strand, counting down.
AAAATGGAAGACATACAAGACCACTGATAATCTCCCTCGATCTGGGGCTCCACGCAAGATCTCATCCCGTGGGGTCAAAATGATCATGAGAACGGTGAGCAAAAATCCCAGAACCACACGGGGGGACCTGGTGAATGACCTGCAGAGAGCTGGGACCAAAGTAACAAAGGTCACCATCAGTAACACACTACAACGGCAGGGAATCAAATCCTGCAGTGCCAGACGTGTTCCGCTGCTGAAGCCAGTGCATGTCCAGGCCCGTCTGAAGTTTGCCAGAGAGCACATGGATGATACAGCAGAGGATTGGGAGAATGTCATGTGGTCAGATGAAACCAAAGTAGAACTTTTTGGTCTAAACTCAACTCGTCGTGTTTGGAGGAAGAAGAATACTGAGTTGCATCCCAAGAACACCATACCTACTGTGAAGCATGGGGGGGGAANCACACACACACACACACACACACACACACACACACACACACACTTAAAACACAGTGAACTTGTTGGATTAATTGTATATAAGTTATCAATCTTTAGTTCTTATAATCATTTCTATGCTTAGAATGATGAACTGTTTTGTGCTATGCCTGTATTGTGCTTGTGTGAGAACTGTTTGCAGGAACAAGATGCCTCAGAGGAGGAGAATGCTGGCAGGTTCACACCCTGATAAGGAAGAGACACCGGCTCTCGCCTGATAACGGTGTAGCAGAATGGAGCATAATTCAACAATCGTCCTTGTGTATGAAAATGTACTTATGAATTGTGCGGTTTCAGCTGGTTTTATTTCCCCCTCCCTTTGAGCAGACTGAAACCTCTTTGTAACTAGGGATTCCTGACTCTAATAAATAGCACGGGGAGCGGGGACTGTTTCAGAGTGAGTTGGGAGGTTGTAACTGAAACAGCTTCCCGATTCATTCTCCTTGCAAGTAAAACCTTAATGATTCTCTGTGTCTTTGTTCTTACAGATTGTGAATTATGTTAGAGGTTTAAACCTAACAGAACTCATCTGACGAATCCTATCAGTTCTAGTCCAGAATCCCTAATTGAGTCTAGAACTCAAGATCCAGTCCAGAACCCCCAATCCAGTCTGGAACTCCTGATCTGGTCCACAACCCCGATCCTGTCCAGAACCCCTGATCCAGTCTAAAGCTCCTGATCCAGTTTATGAGTTCCTGATCTGGTCTGCAACCCCTGATCCAGTTCAGACTTTCCTGTAATCTGATTAGTTGGTTCTGGATCAATGGTTCTCCAGATGTTTTGAAGGACTTGAGGTGGTTCTGGTCTCTGTTAGGTGGAGACATGTCAAGCTCAAGGTACACAGGTGCATCATGGGATATGAAGGAGAGAACATAACCCGTATCAGAGTCTGAGTGACTCCATGTTGATGGTCTGAGTGTGCACTCCCAGCATGCAACAGTCCCCCAGGACAGGAAACTCTTGTAGCACATGCGTGCTGAGGGAGCGGAACCAACTGGTTCTGGCTCTGGTCTGGATCCAGAATGATGCAGTTACCTGCAGGCTGATGTTCCCGTAGCTGTTCTTCAGCAGAGAAACCACATCACTGTGAGACAGACTGTCCACCAGCTGACCATTCACACTCACGATCCTGTCCCCCACCTGGAACACACAGACCGGATCAGAACTGACCAGATCTAAACCAACCAGATCAGCACCCAGCCAAATCAGAACCAGACCAGATCAGAACCAACCAGATCAGAACCAACCAGATCAGGTCTCAGCTTCAGAAAGATCCAGCAGCTGAAGAGACAGGACAGCTGTTTGGACCAAAACCTGCTTACATCAGTCTAATCTAACCTCTGGACGTGCTACAGAACCAGAACCAATCTGGGACTAGGTCCAAAGCCAGACTCCGATTTAAGAGCGTTGTAAAGTTCAACCAGAAACAACCAGAAGTTCTGGGAGAACTTTGTGAAGTGAACAGACATCTGAACTATTCCTCCCATCAGAACATGAGCTCCACAGAGACTCCAAGGCCCAACAATCTGACCCAACAGAACCCAGCTGGACCCACCTCAGAACCTCACCTTGAGCCTTTGTGTCTTGGCGGCGACCCCGTTGGCCTGGATCATGGCGATGAAGATGGGTGTGTCTCCCAGAGGGCTCCCCCTCCCCCCTGCTACACTGAAACCCAGGGAGTCTTTGACACCCTGAGGGAAGGGAGGGGGGTCAGAGAGAGATCTGCTGAGTCCGCATTAAAATCAAAGTTCAACTAAAACTTTTACAACATTCAGACCCAAAACCTGACCTCTCTGTCTCTAGTCCAGATAGTGGACTGGAGTCTATACTGGTCCAGATGGTGGACTGGGGTCTATACTGGTCCAGATAGTGGACTGGGGTCTATACTGGTCCAGATGGTGGACTGGGGTCTATACTGGTCCAGATAGTGGACTGGGGTCTATACTGGTCCAGATGGTGGACTGGGGTCTATACTGGTCCAGATAGTGGACTGGGGTCTATACTGGTCCAGATAGTGGACTGGGGTCTATACTGGTCCAGATNTGCTGAAGCCAGTGCGTGTCCAGGCCCGTCTGAAGTTTGCCAGAGAGCACATGGATGATACAGCAGAGGATTGGGAGAATGTCATGTGGTCAGATGAAACCAAAGTAGAACTTTTTGGTCTAAACTCAACTCGTCGTGTTTGGAGGAAGAAGAATACCGAGTTGCATCCCAAGAACACCATACCTACTGTGAAGCATGGGGGGGGGGGGAAAGAAACATCATGCTTTGGGGCCGTTTTTCTGCTAAGGGGACAGGACGACTGATCCGTGTTAAGGAAAGAATGAATGGGGCCATGTATCGTGAGATTTTGAGCCAAAACCTCCTTCCATCAGTGAGAGTGAAGGAGTTTTTAATTATTATGATTCATGTCTGCTTACAAATGTATCCTGCTTGTAACCTTTTAATTTTCAGCATCAGCTTTCGATGCACGGACTAAGGGTTTTGAACAATCAAAAGACATTCCATTCTTGTGAGGTATCAGCAGAACTTTGTCTTGAATCAGCAACATCAACGGAAAAAGTTATTAGTTAGCTACCTGTGAACAGTAATAAACCAACAGCAGCAGATTCTTATCTTTTTGTCATGAATGCAATCATGTGTTGTTGTGCAACCTGTATTCTAATAAATACTGGGCTGAGAAAAGATCCCAGCAGAGTTCCACTCCGATGCCTAACCAGCAGACGGGTGGTCTCTCATCCACAATGCTCAAAAAACTTAAACTAACTGTCTGGTCTGATTCTGTTCTTTAGATCTTGGGGTTTCTAAGAGTAAAATCTCTAACAGAGAGCTTTGAAGATGAAACGTGGCTGGGTCTTCCAACATGACAATGATCCCAAACACACTGCCCGGGCAACAAAGGAGTGGCTCCGTAAGAAGCATTTGAAAGTCCTGGAGTGGCCTAGCCAGTCTCCAGACCTCAACCCCATAGAAAATCTGTGGAGGGAGTTGAAAGTCCGTGTTGCTCGGCGACAGCCCCAAAACATCACTGCTCTCAAGAAGATCTGCATGGAGGAATGGGCCAAAATACCAGCTACTGTGTGCAAACCTGGTAAAGACCTATAGTAATCGTTTGACCTCTGTTATTGCCAACAAAGGTTATGTTACAAAGTATTGAGTTGAATTTTTGTTATTGACCAAATACTTATTTTCCACCCTAATTTACAAATACATTCTTTAAAAATCCTACCATGTGAATTCATGGATTTTTTTTTTCACATTCTCTCACAGTTGAAGTGTACCTATGATGAAAATTACTGACCTCTGCCATCATTTTAAGTGGGAGAACTTGCACAATCGGTGGCTGACCAAATACTTTTTTGCCCCACTGTATATTTTTTTAAATATTAAAGAATTGTGCAGAATACACATTTTTTATGAAAAAGAGAAATCTTTACTAATTGGTCAGCTTTGTATGTTTTCCCGCCAAACTCGATGGAGGAGAACGTCGCCCAGGGATGCTGCATCTTCTTCGTCGCCACGTCGGTGCGCGTTATCGTGGCGATGTATTTGATAAACTTCACCTGTTTGTCGTATTTCTCATGACAGGTCTGAAGCCACTGCATGAACTCTTTATGAATGTTCCCTCTTTTTGAGATTTTCTGTGTAACATACAGAAAAAAGTCAAACATTAAAATGATTTGTATTATTTTTATATTTCTTAACCAGTTGTTGTGGTTCTGTAATGAATTAGCCTGATAAAATGTCACCTCAGCGTTGGTAACAGGAGTGAATATTGTGTCCTTGCTCTTCAGTTTCAGCTCCAGATCCATGAACTTCAGCTTACTTGAGTTGACTTCAAATTTGTCATTAGTGAANAACCGTCACCTGGAACCGACACCTGGAACCGACACCTGAAACCGACACCTGAAACCGTCACCTGACACCGACACCTGGAGCCGACACCTGAAACCGACACCTGGAACCGACACCTGGAACATGGACCTGAAACCGACACCTGGAACTGACACCTGAAACCGTCACCTGAAACCGACACCTGAAACCGTCACCTGACACCGACACCTGGAACCGACACCTGAAACCGACACCTGGAACCGACACCTGGAACCGACACCTGGAACTGACACCTGAAACCGACACCTGGAACCGACACCTGGAGCCGACACCTGGAGCCGACACCTGGAACCGACACCTGGAACCGACACCTTGAACCGACACCTGGAACTTGGACCTGAAACTGACACCTGGAACCGACAACTGGAACCTACACTCGTAACCTAATGTTGATCCCTACAAATGAACGAGGTGGTTAAGTTCTCTAAATGTTCAGTCTGTGAGGAGGGTCCAGTCCAGATGGGTCCTCGTGTTCTGAGTCACTCACCTGTGGGAGAACTTGTGTCCAAACGAGACCCAGTCCCTCTCTATCAGAACCTGGAAGAGGTGGAGGAGATGAAGAGGGTTCTCAGCATGTTCTGAGTGTCAGGGTTCTTACACCTTTACCAAAGTCAAATTCAAGCACTTTCAAGGTTAGTTCTGCAGATCAGTGATGATTCACAACAATTCACCAGGACTTCACTTCCTCGTCTGATAAAATCAAAGGCTTTGTTCTAAAACCAGGTTTTTAGTTCCACATTTAAATACAGATGCACTGGTTCTGGTTCTCAGGGCTGATAGTGATTACTGCTGATACTCAAAGACCACAATCTGTTTGTTTTTTCTGATTAACTAGAAAATAAAAATGTACACATGGAAGATCTGTTAGCATGAAGTAGAAGAGTCAGGTTTGTTATTGCTGCTTATTGTCTCTGTGTGTGTGTTACCATGAAGCCCTTGATGGTTCTGTAGAACGGGTCCAGTAGGAGACTGGCCACGGAGCAGGCCTGGGCCGTCCGGTCCCATCCATCAGAGCAGTGGACCAGAACACTGACACCTTCATCAGCCACCGCCTGGACCCAAAGAAATGAAAAAGAATTAATCTAGAGGACTAGAATTTAGTTTTGTTTGACCTGGGAGTTAAACCAATGTTAACAGGTTGATGGTAAAGAGATGAGACAGAATCATGGTATCATGGTACACAGGTCAACACAATCTGATAGGACAAAGCAGTGGAGGGTGGTTTTCATGGTTCTGGGCTCTTTCCTGAGTCTGAGCCTCACATTTAAGATGAGGAAGCCAAAACAACACCCAGATATTTAAATGCACATTGGGGACATTGGGTCTTTGAAAGCAGCACTGGTGTTTCTCTAACTGGGTTCTGGTAGAAATCTGATCTCTGAACAGAACCAGTAGCTCAGTAGGTAGAGAGACCATCTGGCAACCAGAGGGTTGTTGGGTCAATTCCAGCTCGATGTCCTGCCAGGTCACTTTGTCGTTGTGTCCCCCCTGCTGGTGGTGGTCAGGCAGGTGTGGTGACGCCTGGTCTACAGTTCCTCCTGTTTCTGTCTGCCCCAGGGCAGCTGTGGCTACAATGTAGCTCACTGCCATCAGTGTGTGAGTGGGTCAATAAATAATAGACAGCTCCAGCTCTGCTTACTGCAGATAACTGATACCTCAAAATTACTCCTTTCTCTTTAATGAGTCTGCCTAATGGATACGGAACATAGACCTCCTGGTCTGAAAGGTTCTGGGTAGGTTCAGATCTACAGGCTGAAGATGGAGGAGGATACAGAGAGTGCCTAGAAAGACCCGATAAACCCGTGTCAGACCAGAGCTTTATCAAGTCTCCTAAGATTTAAAAAACAGCTGCAGCAGGAAGTTTGTCTTTCAGATTTAGAACATTCAGGTGCACCCTGTACCCGTACCAGTACCTGTACCCATACCAGTACCAGTACCTGTACCCATACCTGTACCTGTACCAGTACCTGTACCCGTACCAGTACCCGTACCAGTACCTGTACCCATACCAGTACCAGTACCCATACCAGTACCTGTACCCATACCAGTACCAGTACCTGTACCCATACCTGTACCCGTACCAGTACCTGTACCCATACCAGTACCAGTACCCATACCAGTACCTGTACCCATACCAGTACCAGTACCTGTACCCATACCNTACAGTGGGGCAAAAAAGTATTTGGTCAGCCACCGATTGTGCAAGTTCTCCCACTTAAAATGATGGCAGAGGTCAGTAATTTTCATCATAGGTACACTTCAACTGTGAGAGACAGAATGTGAAAAAAAATCCATGAATTCACATGGTAGGATTTTTAAAGAATTTATTTGTAAATTAGGGTGGAAAATAAGTATTTGGTCACTTCAAACAAGGAAAATCTCTGGCTCTCACAGACCTGTAACGTCTTCTTTAAGAAGCTTTTCTGTCCTCCACTCGTTACCTGTATTAATGGCACCTGTTTGAACTCATTATCTGTATAAAAGACACCTGTCCACAGCCTCAAACAGTCAGACTCCAAACTCCACTATGGCCAAGACCAAAGAGCTTTCGAAGGACACCAGGAAAAGAATTGTAGACCTGCACCAGACTGGGAAGAGTGAATCTACAATAGGCAAGCAGCTTGGTGTGAAAAAATCAACTGTGGGAGCAATTATCAGAAAATGGAAGACATACAAGACCACTGATAATCTCCCTCGATCTGGGGCTCCACGCAAGATCTCATCCCGTGGGGTCAAAATGATCATGAGAACGGTGAGCAAAAATCCCAGAACCACACGGGGGGACCTGGTGAATGACCTGCAGAGAGCTGGGACCAAAGTAACAAAGGTCACCATCAGTAACACACTACAACGGCAGGGAATCAAATCCTGCAGTGCCAGACGTGTTCCGCTGCTGAAGCCAGTGCATGTCCAGGCCCGTCTGAAGTTTGCCAGAGAGCACATGGATGATACAGCAGAGGATTGGGAGAATGTCATGTGGTCAGATGAAACCAAAGTAGAACTTTTTGGTCTAAACTCAACTCGTCGTGTTTGGAGGAAGAAGAATACTGAGTTGCATCCCAAGAACACCATACCTACTGTGAAGCATGGGGGGGGAACATCATGCTTTGGGGCTGTTTTTCTGCTAAGGGGACAGGACGACTGATCCGTGTTAAGGAAAGAATGAATGGGGCCATGTATCGTGAGATTTTGAGCCAAAACCTCCTTCCATCAGTGAGAGCTTTGAAGATGAAACGTGGCTGGGTCTTCCAACATGACAATGATCCCAAACACACTGCCCGGGCAACAAAGGAGTGGCTCCGTAAGAAGCATTTGAAAGTCCTGGAGTGGCCTAGCCAGTCTCCAGACCTCAACCCCATAGAAAATCTGTGGAGGGAGTTGAAAGTCCGTGTTGCTCGGCGACAGCCCCAAAACATCACTGCTCTCAAGAAGATCTGCATGGAGGAATGGGCCAAAATACCAGCTACTGTGTGCAAACCTGGTAAAGACCTATAGTAATCGTTTGACCTCTGTTATTGCCAACAAAGGTTATGTTACAAAGTATTGAGTTGAATTTTTGTTATTGACCAAATACTTATTTTCCACCCTAATTTACAAATACATTCTTTAAAAATCCTACCATGTGAATTCATGGATTTTTTTTTTCACATTCTCTCACAGTTGAAGTGTACCTATGATGAAAATTACTGACCTCTGCCATCATTTTAAGTGGGAGAACTTGCACAATCGGTGGCTGACCAAATACTTTTTTGCCCCACTGTATATTTTTTTAAATATTAAAGAATTGTGCAGAATACACATTTTTTATGAAAAAGAGAAATCTTTACTAATTGGTCAGCTTTGTATGTTTTCCCGCCAAACTCGATGGAGGAGAACGTCGCCCAGGGATGCTGCATCTTCTTCGTCGCCACGTCGGTGCGCGTTATCGTGGCGATGTATTTGATAAACTTCACCTGTTTGTCGTATTTCTCATGACAGGTCTGAAGCCACTGCATGAACTCTTTATGAATGTTCCCTCTTTTTGAGATTTTCTGTGTAACATACAGAAAAAAGTCAAACATTAAAATGATTTGTATTATTTTTATATTTCTTAACCAGTTGTTGTGGTTCTGTAATGAATTAGCCTGATAAAATGTCACCTCAGCGTTGGTAACAGGAGTGAATATTGTGTCCTTGCTCTTCAGTTTCAGCTCCAGATCCATGAACTTCAGCTTACTTGAGTTGACTTCAAATTTGTCATTAGTGAAAAGCACCCCAGAGAACCGGCTGTAACACTCCTCAGGTAATGTTGCTCTTTTATTGGGCCGACTGCACCAATCAAACCTGGAGCGTATATCAGAAAAGCACAAATGTAATCAATCAAAAATAAATATGTAAACAAATACATATTTATGGTCCTTTTGGTCAAACTGGCAACTGTCTTGAGTGTTTTACATAGTTTGGAGATAGCTTTTTGTCCCATATTATTGTGCAACAATTGCTGAAATAGTAAGATTTTAAACACAAAACTGGTTCCAGCTCTAAAAAAGGGCTGGTGCCGGTGTCGGTTCTGAACTGGTTCTATAAGAAATGACAAAGAACTGATTCTTTTTCCTCAGGTCACAGTTTGTCTCTTTATCCCTGCAAGCAGATCTCAGCAGCTTAATATATAAATCGTTTTACTGATAAATGTTTGTGAACAGTACAATGTCAACCAGCAATTCAGACCTATGATTCATTTTTATTAGCAGCACTGTGAATCTGAGTTACACACCCAGTTACAAGCAGGATTTAAAAGGAACAGCTAATGACACTAAAAGTCCTACATACTTCAATATCAGTAGAATCTTTAAAATGCAATCTAATGAAAAAGAAAAAACCCCATCATGAGCTATTAAACACAATATTTACTCAGAAACGGTGGTGTAGGGGATGAGCCGTCCATTCCAGAAACATTCAAAGATGTCCCTTTTTCCTCTGGCCTGATTCAGGCTTCCAGGCTCATTTTCATCATCTTCCTCCTCATCCGACTCTGTTAAACAGAACCACATCTAAACCTCCAGCTCTGATCTGTCACCTCATTAACAAAATGTTGTGTTTGGGATCTCGTTACCTTGAGCAGCGTATGGATCTTTAGGGTAAGTCTCCCTGTCATAGAGGAACGGGTGGTACCGGAGAACCCCCTCCACCTTGCCTCCGTCTGAAGTGGTGGCTCCGAACTCAAACGTGTCAACAGCAGCATTGATGTACAGAGTCTGCATGTCGTCCTTCACGTCTCTGAGATTGATCTTAGATGGGCTTTTAACAGTTTTCTCCCATAAAGTCACCTAATAAACACATTTTAAAGAAAAATATCAATTATGAGCCAATTTAAACAGCTTGTAACAAACTGACCATTTAACTACAATCTCACCAAAATGTCGATTTGTTGAGGATCAGGCAATCCTCGAGAAGATAATAGATTTCCATCGACTCCATGAATATAATAATGATAAATGTGCCTGAACCACAAAGAAACAAGAACACTTATTAGCAAGACAAACAATTCACACATACACACTTGGCACAAAAATGAGGCTCTTTGTGTTTAAGGTCATTTATTGTGTTTAACAGACTTGAACAGATAGGAGCAAGTGAAGGCAAGAGAGAGAAAAACTAAGAATTCCGTTCTGACTAAAATAACACTAAATCAAAATGCTGAGCTGTGAAATGTGAGGGAATTTCAGGAAAAGGAAACTGGTCTTTAAATGCAGCGCTCGCTACATGAGCCTTCTCGTCAAGCTTGACTCTCCCATACTCCAGAACTGACAAAACTCCTCGAATGGTAAATATAACTCCCAAAGCGCTTCACACTACATTAGACACATTCTCTCACACACACACACACACACACACACACACTGATGGCGGTTAGCTACACTTAGCCACAGCTGCCCTGGGGCAGATTGTCAGAAGCTTGCGTCACCTCAAACAATCTGGCGTCACTGGGCCCTCCTCACACCACCAGCAGGCAAACTGGGTCAAGTGTCTTGCCCAAGGACACAACAACAATGTAACCCAGCTCCGGCTGACATTGGATGTTATATTCTTCCTCTAGGACAAACAGATGAGAAGCTAAACGTCTTCAAAGAACCAGAGAAGTCCAGTAGCCTTCATTTAAACCCTTTTTGAATGAGAACATGCTAACTCCATGCATTTTGGGTTTTCATGAGCTGTATGCCAAAATCATCAATATTAAAACAATAAAAGGGCTTGAACTACTTCAGTTGTGTGCAATGAATCTAAAATATATGAAAGTCTAATGTTTATCAGCACATTACAGAAAATAATTAACTTTATCACAATATGCTAATTTTTTGAGAAGGACCTGTATATTAAATGGATACTGGCTGTTGATTTTAGGTGTAGGTTTAATATCTTGGCTCTGTTTAAACAGTTCAGCCCCTCTTCTCCACCCCCTCCCACCCCTATATTCAAGTTGTTTGCTTTCTTTAAATGTGATTAAAAATACGATTAATTAGATTAATTACAGATCATAATTAATTAATCGCACATTTTTTTAATCGTCTGACAGCACTAATTTTCTGTACATAAACCGTTCACAATGTATATATTTGATTTACTACTGTTTGTTTTTGTCTTCTTTAGCCTTTTTATTCTATTGTTATCATGTTTATTAACTGTCAGCACCAAAACTCAGACAAATTCCTGTAGCTGTTTGATAAAATTGGTCATCTACTGGCAGTAAGTTCATTCATTCACTCAAAGTATTGAGCAAAGGCTGTGAATACATGTGATTTCTCAGTTTAATAAATTTGCATACGTCTCAAAGGAAATAAAATCATGTTGTCATTATGGGGTGTTGTTTGTAGAATGTTGAGGTTAAAATGAATTTAACCCATTTTTGGAATAAGGCTGTAACTTTACAAACTGTGGAAAAAGTGATGCGCTGTGAAGACTTTCCAGATGCACTGTATAATAATCACATTAAGTGATGTAATCAAAATTGTCCAGTTGTTTTCCTATACTGTCCAGCTATATTAAACTCAACGTAAAGGTAACTAAATATTCTTTGGTCTTTGTATGATGTGGGTGAGTGAGCTCACGCTAGTTCTCTGGTCCATGCTGCAAAATCCGTTTTCAGGTAGTTGATGTGCTCAGGACTGACTCCTGTTATGACGACAGCGGTGAAGCTTTCCTTCCCAGGTTCCTCAGAGATGACGGTGTGGAGAAGGCGCTCATTGTCCATTATGTGTGAAGAGTCACCAGGCTGCAGCAGGACGAAGCATCACACACAGGATCAAATTCAACTTGTTTAATCAGACTGACTTCACTCAAACTGGAGAATCACGTTGAAAGAAGCTCCTACCTTTCTGTTTAAGATGGTTCCTTTATAAACATTCTCTTTGTTCTGCTCTTTTTTCTCAAATTCTTCTTTTGATAGAACCAGCTCGTGGACATCTGGAGAGCCTGTGGGTTTGCTGATCATCTGATAATCAAACAAAACATAAGTGATTTCTTCTTTATTACATTTGATGTTATAGATTTAAACAGACATTACATTGGAACGAAACTAAAATAATTCTCAATAGTCATTTTGTATTATAACAAATCATATACAGTGGGGCAAAAAAGTATTTGGTCAGCCACCGATTGTGCAAGTTCTCCCACTTTAAAATGATGGCAGAGGTCAGTAATTTTCATCATAGGTACACTTCAACTATGAGAGACAGAATGTGAAAAAAAATCCATGAATTCACATGGTAGGATTTTTAAAGAATTTATTTGTAAATTAGGGTGGAAAATAAGTATTTGGTCAATAACAAAAATTCAACTCAATACTTTGTAACATAACCTTTGTTGGCAATAACAGAGGTCAAACGATTACTATAGGTCTTTACCAGGTTTGCACACACAGTAGCTGGTATTTTGGCCCATTCCTCCATGCAGATCTTCTCGAGAGCAGTGATGTTTTGGGACTGTCGCCGAGCAACACGGACTTTCAACTCCCTCCACAGATTTTCTATGGGGTTGAGGTCTGGAGACTGGCTAGGCCACTCCAGGACTTTCAAATGCTTCTTACGGAGCCACTCCTTTGTTGCCCGGGCAGTGTGTTTGGGATCATTGTCATGTTGGAAGACCCAGCCACGTTTCATCTTCAAAGCTCTCACTGATGGAAGGAGGTTTTGGCTCAAAATCTCACGATACATGGCCCCATTCATTCTTTCCTTAACACGGATCAGTCGTCCTGTCCCCTTAGCAGAAAAACAGCCCCAAAGCATGATGTTNGTCTATACTGGTCCAGATAGTGGACTGGAGTCTATACTGGTCCAGATAGTGGACTGGGGTCTATACTGGTCCAGATGGTGGACTGGAGTCTATACTGGTCCAGATAGTGGACTGGAGTCTATACTGGTCCAGATAGTGGACTGGGGTCTATACTGGTCCAGACGGTGGACTGGGGTCTATACTGGTCCAGATAGTGGACTGGAGTCTATACTGGTCCAGATAGTGGACTGGGGTCTATACTGGTCCAGATGGT
>SSNR01000307.1:408491-426548 GCA_006937965.1 Callopanchax toddi | reverse complement strand
TCTGTAGACAGAAGGGAGTCTGCATCATTCTTTAATAAGCGGTCAGCGTGAGGTTGTGACTCTTCTGATGGCGGTGTCTTAATTCCACATGTGACGGTGGGCCCTTTTGAATAGCTGTGATCCTCCAAACTTGACTCTGACCACTGGGTTTGAGCGTCATCTGTAAAACCCCACTGGACCTCTAGAATGAAAAACCATCAATACTGAATGAGAGAAAATAATTTTCTCACATTCACTACTGATGAGGTTTTTTCCTCGTTGCCTGGTCAGACAAAATGTGTCCTGTGATGTGGACGAAGTCCTGTGGACTGACCCAGTACGGAGACACGATGCTGTGGCTGAGTAACACACTTAGGTAGTATTTGTATATTTTTGTACCTTATACCATACATGAGCTTACTCGTACACAAGTAGCAAATGCATCAGATTTCTGTTTGGTTTTACCAGAGCTATGTGTAAATGCACCAGATTTCTGTTTAGTCTTTTTGTATCAGAGCTATGTGTAAATGCACCAGATTTCTGTTTGGTTTTACCAGAGCTATGTGTAAATGCACCAGATTTCTGTTTGGTTTTACCAGAGCTATGTGTAAATGCACCAGATTTCTGTTTAGTCTTTTTGTATCAGAGCTAAATGCTCAGTTATTTTTGTTTCACAACATGCATTTCACCTACAGTGAACAAAAACATGTATTTCTCAGATTCATGTCCTGAGCGTTGTGTTTTCTATTTTTCTACGTAGCGTTTAGTGACTGTTCTTAGTGTTTATAATTTTGATTGACTCGGGGCTCGATTTGACAACAAAGTTCAGTTTGGGCACAGATTGAACTGTTTTGAGATGAAAGTTTGGTTTTGCAAGTAGAGTCTGAGATTTTGTGAATTTAGCTTGAAAATTGGGGTTTGTGTTCAAACTTTGGAGAAACTGAGAGCAGTTTTCAAGAAATGTGTCTTAGCAATTGAGAAAAACTGTAAGTCAATCTCAGCATAACTTACAGTTTTTGCCCATTGCTTGAACACTATAGACACATGCTTAGACCAAAGTAACAAAACCTGAAGCTTTTGTGCAATACCTTAAACACAGTCCTTAAACAAAAGTGCTGCTTTGCACTTTAGTTCCATTTCTGCAACACACTTGCTCCTGCACACTACACACTATTTCATGCATAAGACACTTCGTTCATAAATGAAATCTCATGGTGCCATTGGGAAAACACATCTCTTCCAAATACAAAACACATTGGGTGAATGAAAACACCTAGACACACACCTGACAACACTCACTTACAAAACTCAACACCAGTCAGCCAGACATAAATAGGCCTCAGTTCAGACATTTTCAGAACTTGGCAAGCATGGAGGCAGAAAGAGCAAGAGGTAGAGGAAGACAAGCAGAGAGAGGAGGAGGAGGACGTGGACGTGGTCAAAGAGGCCATGTACGGAACAATATTTCATGGATGGATTCGCCACACAAGGAGCTATTTTCCCCGTTGCTTAGCAGGAGAAAGTACTTGTGATGTTGACGAGATCATGTGGCCAGACCCAAACAGACGGCGGGATCCATAATCCCACTCACGCACAATTGCCTAGTTTTTCCTTTATTTACAGTAGTGTGTTTTTTGTTACTGCATGTACAGTACTGTACTGTAAAGTATACTGTAGTACTGCGATGTGCAGTATTGAGTTGATATTGTTTGTAACCTTTCAGTACTTTCATTTTTGATTGTTGGGGAAACCTTTCTTGTGTTCCATTGAGCTTCACAGAAAGCGAACTGATGAACAGAATAAACACAGTGAAAATGAAAGACTGCATTGTTTTATATAAAGTACTCTAGTGTGTTGCTTCCAATCTGACAGTGTATTCACATGATGCAAGTGTGTATCATTTTGTCATCAGAGTTTCATTTTGACAAAGGAATGTTAAGTTTTGATAGCAGAGTTTAGGTTTTGATAGGGTTAGGGTTAGATGTGAATGGTATATTTCCCAGTGTTGTGTTATGTTTACTGGTGTGTAGAGTTTTGGCACAATGAGCCAAGTTTTGCAAAATGTGTTCAAGCAATGGGCAAAAACTGTAAAAAAAAACATTAAAAGACAAAGAAACAAAAGAATCAAGATTATCAAAGACTTTTAAAAACAGCTAACAAACATAAAACCCAATGAGATTGATACAATCCAAGGACAACACATAATGGATATAAGCAAAAGTAGTTTTAAACAATAGGATCTTCAGCTGAAGGTGTACAGACTCTTGATACAATGTAAAAATAAAGGGAGTTCATTCCAAAGTTGAGGTGCAACAGAAAGAGCCATCACCAGGACTTTTCTATTTGCTCTTTGTAACTGATAGAAGTTTGTGGACCTTTAACAGTAGAGACCGCAATGAATGACAATCTTTTCTGTTTTTCCCCATCTTTTTTAAAGATTCTATCAATTCCTTAAAAAGCAGCTTGTGAACTTCAATGTTAGTTGATTTCCAAAGGCTCTCAGCATCATGACATGTCATTCTGAAACTGTAAATATTCCTTTTGTGAGATAGTGCACAATGTCAAACTGGAGAGTATTCACACCAGAAAAACTACTTCAGTCGAATTCACATCTTCCTGCATCTAATCGAAACCACTCAGAAGGGTATCAGACGACCACAATAGAGCCAACGACAGACATCAATGACTTCTCAGCGGGCAGCGAAGAGGGTGATTTACAGCTAGTTTCAGCTCATCAAAGTGGAACAAAGACCTATTTTATGAACCCTTTCAGATTAGCATAACCTTCCCCATGCATCACAACATGTTAGCATGTGAATGACTGACTGACTTGACCAGCGGTTTGACTATACATGTCTTAGATTATCCAAAAAAGGGTTTTAATAAAGGCAACTGGACTTATTTAGTTCTTTGAAGACGTTTCGCTGCTCATCCAAGTAGCTTTGTCAATTCTGTCTGAAGTAAAGGAGAGACTTATAAACTGGTGCTTATCTTCATCTGACACAGCTCCTTCCTGACTCCTGAGAAGTGTTCGCTCCACTGTAGTCAGCTGACATCCTGGTGAGGTGTTTTGATTAGAGGCGAGAATTGTCTGGGAGTTAAGTTCAGAGCAGACTGGTAGGTGCTGGAAAGATGAAATCTGAGTCCTCCTCCTCTGTTTAAAGTTGGTTTGACATAGATGTCTTCTTTAACTCCTCTCTCAAACCATCAGTCTTCTCTGTCCAACATGTGTAGCCTACATTGTTGTTTTCAAAAGTGTGTCCTTTGTCCTTGAGGTGGAGGTGGACTGCTGAGTCTTGGCCTGAAGAGGTGGCTCTCCTGTTGAACCATGCGTTTGTTGTTTTGTTTCTCAAATGTAAAGATCTGGACAGTCCTCACTGCACTGGACTGCATAAACAACGCCACTGATCTCCTGTTTCTTACTGATCTAAATAAGTCCAGTTGCCTTTATTTAAAACCCTTTTTTTGATTATCATAAACCTGGATGACTGAGAACCTTCACCAGCATATTTTAGATTGTTTTTAATGTTGAAACCTTGTCATTTCCTCAACTGCCAAAAATGACAATAAGACGATGCTGCTGTCAGTAAATGATTTGCTTTGTTTCAGGTTGTGTT
This sequence comes from Callopanchax toddi, assembly GCA_006937965.1. Lineage (NCBI taxonomy): Eukaryota > Metazoa > Chordata > Actinopteri > Cyprinodontiformes > Nothobranchiidae > Callopanchax > Callopanchax toddi. Next base: position 422,952 of record SSNR01000307.1, on the reverse strand, counting down.
GTGTTTATAATCATGTTATAAGCATTTTTGGGGTCACTGTTTTATTGAGCTAATCACATTTATGGGTAAATCACCTTTTATGAGTTTATATGTTTCACGTTGTCTGTATGATCATGAATTAATATAGAATCAGAAGTAATCAGAAAGACTCACATTAAGGTGTCATTAAATGTTTAATGCTCTTACATCAGCAGGATGACACTAGTATAATCTTATACACTCACTTGGTAGATTTAGAATCACACACATATAGTAGATAAAACAAACACCAAGGTTGATGAGGCGCTATCTCAAGAAGGAAAAACTGTGAATTGTAAATTGAGGGACTGCCCCTCAGAGAGTGTCTGGTACCCAGTGGTCAGACTCAAGTTTGGAGGATCACAGCTATTCAAAAGGGCCCACCGTCACATGTGGAATTAAGACACCGCCATCAGAAGAGTCACAACCTCACGCTGACCGCTTATTAAAGAATGATGCAGACTCCCTTCTGTCTACAGATTCTACACAGTATTTCAAACGCTTGTGGCCTGCTCACAACCATTAGCTCCAGCTACACTGTCAATGGTAGTTGTGAACCAAATTCTAATGACTTTAATGAAATAAGACCAAACTGTCATAGATTTTATTGTGTACATACATTTTCTAATTTACACACAAAGCATATTTCCTTCCCTGAACATTCTTATGTAATAACTAAACGGCTGCAGAGCTTCACTTTATTTTTAACAAAATGTAAATAAATGCTTGATCTTTTCAGAGCTGAATTTGTTGTTCAACTAGTAATAAAATGATTTTAAGTGGCTCTAGCAGATGAAGATGTTTGAATTTGGTGAATGCTGTAATAATATCTAAGGACGGGATTTTATTTTGATATTACCAAAAAATATTGTAACAGTACTGAACACATTCTTTGTAACAATAACAAATAACTGAAAGTATTTTNTGGGATACTCTAGCTCCAATCTTCTTCAGAATGATACAGGAAATAGAAGGAAATGGCAGACTACCACCAAATATGAACTCTGCCAACATTAGTCTCCTGTTAAAACCAGGTAAAGACCCTGTATTTCCTACCAGTTATCGTCCCATATCACTTATTAATGCTGATCTCAAAATCATCTGTAAAGCCCTCGCTAGAAGATTAGAGAAGGTGACTCCCCTCATAATACATCCTGATCAGACGGGCTTCATCAAAGGAAGACACTCGTCCACAAACTCACGTAGATTACTTAGTTTAATAGATTACTCTAACAGTAAAAACATTGAAACTAATATTTTATCTCTAGATGCAGAAAAAGCTTTTGATAGAGTAAACTGGAAATTTTTATTTGCAACCCTACATAAATTTGGTTTTGGAAATTCTTTTATAAACTGGTTAAAAATCTTATACAGTTCTCCAACAGCTCGTGTCAGGACAAACGACCGGACATCAGCCAGCTTCTGTCTTCAGAGGGGGACCAGGCAGGGATGTCCACTCTCCCCCTCACTGTTTGCTGTTTTTATTGAACCGCTAGCAGCAGCAATCAGGCAAAGTAAAGATATTAAAGGAATAAAATGTAAAGACATAGAACATAAAATCAGTCTTTATGCAGATGATGTATTACTGTTTCTCCAGCATTCACAATCCTCCCTCTCTCAGGTCATTGAATTGATAAACTCTTTTTCAAAAGTTTCAGATTATTCAATAAACTGGTTAAAATCTACAGTTCTTCCAATTAATTGCTCCTTTACCAACTGTCCTAATACACAGTTGCAGTCAGGGAATATTACATACTTAGGTGTTAATATCTCTCCTAGACTGGCAGATTTAACTAAACTAAACCACATCCCACTCTTAAAGAAAGTGGAAGATGATCTGGTCAGATGGAAGTCTCTACCCATATCACTCATGGGGAGAGTTGCTTCAATTAAAATGATGGTTTTACCAAGAATCAATTACCTATTCTCAATGATTCCAAATAAACCATCATCTGACTGGTTTAGATCTCTGGACTCGTCTATTTCTACATTTCTTTGGAAGGATAAACCTCCACGTATTAGCCTGAAAACGCTACAGAAAACCAAAGATAGAGGAGGACTAGATGTACCTAATTTTTATCATTACTTCTTAGCTAACAGGCTACAATACATCTCAAGATGGATTAAGCAGGACCCACTAGATGAGTCCTGGTTAGACGTAGAACAGACAATATACAACAATATAGAGATTTCAGATCTACCATTTATTAGCTCAAACATTAAACGAAGCGACTGCTTTAAAAGCCCTAACATCAGCTCTTCTCTGACAGCATGGTGGGAGGATCTGAAAATGACTGAGTCTTCACTGATTCCATGCAGGCGTACACCCATCTGGAACAATCCTGACATCCTACAAAACAACAATATGATCAACTTCTCAGACTGGAGGAGGAAAGGAATCGTATACCTGGAACATTTCTTTGAGGGAACTGACTTCATCCCATTTAACAGGATAGTCTCACAATATGGGGTTGACAGGAATAGATTTTTAGAATATCAACAAATTAAATCTATAATAAAACATAAATTTAAGTTTAATAGAACAGAGCTACAAACACCATCAAGGGTATTAGATTTCCTTAATCTCAAATCTCCGAAGTTACTATCTAAAATATATAGGTTACTGTCTAAAGTAGATGATTCGATATCTCTTCCTATAGCTAAGTGGGAGGCGGACCTNTTTGACATAGATGTCTTCTTTAACTCCTCTCTCAAACCATCGGTCTTCTCTGTCCAACATGTGTAGCCTACATTGTTGTTTTCAAAAGTGTGTCCTTTGTCCTTGAGGTGGAGGTGGACTGCTGAGTCTTGGCCTGAAGAGGTGGCTCTTCTGTGTTGAGCCATGCGTTTGTTGTTTTGTTTCTCCAATGTAAAGATCTGGACAGTCCTCACTGCACTGGACTGCATAAACAGGTTTCATTAAATGTTTAATGCTCTTACATCAGCAGGATGACACTAGTATAATCTTATACACTCACTTGGTAGATTTAGAATCACACACATATAGTAGATAAAACAAACACCAAGGTTGACGAGGCGCTATCTCAAGAAGGAAAAACTGTGTATTGTAAATTGAGGGACTGCCCCTCAGAGAGTGTCTGGTATCCAGTGGTCAGAGTCAAGTTTGGAGGATCACAGCTATTCAAAAGGGCCCACCGTCACATGTGGAATTAAGACACCGCCATCAGAAGAGTCACAACCTCACGCTGACCGCTTATTAAAGAATGATGCAGACTCCCTTCTGTCTACAGAATCTACACAGTGTTTCAAACGCTTGTGGCCTGCTCACAACCATTTGCTCCAGCTACACTGTCAATGGTAGTTGTGAACCAAATTCTAATGACTTTAATGGACTAAGACCAAACTGTCATAGATTTTATTGTGTACATACATTTTCTAATTTACACACAAAGCATATTTCCTTCCCTGAACATTCTTATGTAATAACTAAACTGCTGCAGAGCTTCACTTTATTTTTAACAAAATGTAAATAAATGCTTGATCTTTTCAGAGCTGAGTTTGTTGTTCAACTAGTAATAAAATGATCTGAGCATTTTAAGTGGCTCTAGCAGATGAAGATGTTTGGATTTGGTGAATGCTGTAATAATATCTAAGGACGGGATTTTATTTTGATATTACCNAAAAATATTGTAACAGTACTGAACACATTCTTTGTAACAATAACAAATAACTGAAAGTATTATAATTTTTTTTTACTGTTCTTATGTTCCTTTTATACAGTATTTTGTTGTTAGTAACACACATTACAAAGTTCTCACTGTATTTTCAAGAGATTCAGATATTTGGGGTAGAGCAGGACCATATATATATGAATTTTATTATACTACACTGGTCCAGAGTACAAATCTGGGAATATCCTGGAGTAGCTGCCCTGAGGATCTGACAGCTCTGGGTGGAGTGTGATGATGGAGAAACAAGACAGAAAATATCCAGGAGCTCATAATAATTATAAGGAATGAATATTGTGAATATAATGAATTTATTTTTTGTACTAATTTTATGGGTTTATCTGTGCTTTTGTATGTTATGGTTTTAACTTGATTTTATTTATTTATTTTATTTTTTATCTTGGGATATGGACAAACCTTTTTGTCTGAAATAAAGTTTCATTCATTCATTCAATAATAATACATAGCCTACTCGGATGAAATTCCACCTTTGTTGAAGTGACACATATTGTCATCTAGAGGCCAAACATTAAGTAGTCATGCAGATCTGATTTTAACTGCATTTCTGCCTTTGTGCAAACAATACAAATAATATTCTTAACACACTGTTGATGCTGTATTTCAAGGCTATTAGTTTTAATAGAGCAGAGCTATATTTCAGTGAAAGTTAAAAGTATTCTCTAGATTCAGAAAGAGCAGACGTTCCTTTCTTTGGTTTATTATTATTAATATTATTATTGGTATTATTATTAGTATAAACAGAGACTGGCTGTAGATCTTTCCAGGACAGCAGTATGTTGGCAGCACAGTGACTCTGTAATCAACTAGTGTTGTCTGCACCACGGGGAGGGCTCTGCATAAATTAGGGAAAAGTGAACATTTGAACGCGTCGAGACAGTCACAAACCGGCGTGAAAAGCGGCGTTCAGTGTCCGGAGAAAACGCGTTTATTTAGCCGTACGTAAAATACGGCGTTTCAGGGCAAATTTCCGCCGGTTTTTACGTCGTCCAGACACATAAATCGACGTTTTTTCCGCCATTCCTTACCCAGACGGGTTGGAAAAGTGGCGTACTGAGGCGGTTTTGGCTTTCCATAAGTGCAGTGCTGTAAACCGTGCAGCATGCTAACGCGTGTCTACCCAGCGTAATAAACAAAGAATGTCACGTGACCGCCTGGTCTCGAGTCAGACAAGCTGTTAATGTTAATATTTTATATCCTGCATTGATACTGTCACCTTGTAACTGCACGCAACATGCCCAGCTTTTTTTATTTATTTTAAAGCTACTTAGAAATATTTTCCTGTTTCATGCATTTACGATGACAGATCGATACTAACCCCCATCAACATCAGCTCACGTTACCTTCTTCACTCAGGCATGCTGCTCAGGAAGCTAGATGGAATGAGGAGAGGATGCAAGAATGCCACCGCCAAAGGCAACAATTCTTCTCCATATGAGGATGTGGATGAAGCGGAAGAATATAAGCATATAATGACCATGTGGTATATATTATTAATGCATTCAGTTCATGCACCTGAAACGCATGATCCTTTTAATTTTAGACTAGCTGTAAAAACCACCTAGTGTGTGGAGAGGAGGAGCAAGAAGAGGAACACTGATAGAGGGGGTGTGTTCTCTACAGCAGGAAATACTAGGGCAGGGGTCACCACCAACCTTTGTGAAGCTGAGAGCTACTTCATGGTTATTGAGCCATATAAAGGGCTACCAGGTTGGTATAATATTTATCTTTAAAGTAGAATAAGTCAGAGTTAAACTAACTTCATGTATAATAAAAACATTTTAATATTTTTTAAAGAAAATTGTAGTTTTAAAATCTATATTAATGCATTTGTAAATAAAAAAAATTGGCAGCATTTTTTAATTTTATTATACACTTGTGTTATTTGGAGAAAAGGCCTGTGTGCACCTTGTATGGTTCCTGGGGGCACCAGGTTGGTGACCCCTACTATAGGGCTTTGGAGCATGAGCATTCCTCCAGAAAAAGCAGATTTGCTTGTATTCTTGCATTAGAATTGTTGATGTTCAACATTATGGGGGTTCACACAGTTATGATTTTGTAATATTTATCTATAAAATAAAAAACTTACAGTAAGTAGGGCTGCACGGTTCTGGATAAAATGAGAAAAATTATTATTTTTTGCTTAAAATTGAACTCTCACGATATTTTTTTCCCAATATAAATGTTTATTGCACTTTTTACCTGCACATCATCTTCGTAACAGCTGACACTGAACATAAAAACAATAAAAGTCTCTCTAGTCTTCTCTTACGTACACAACCTTTGAATAATTGTATTAATATTAACAATGTTGAACTTTGCCATTTGAGGAAGAAAGAGGGAGCGCTTGTTTCATGCAGATTATGTCCCGGATCAAATGCGATACAATCGTGGTCTTTTTTTTTTTAATCGTTGTCATTTGGAAATGAAATTGCATACAATTATGAATTGAGATAGTGATTTTTTAAGGATTAATTGTGCAGCCCTAGTTTTTACTGTCTATTGCTGAAGATATTGTGTCTGTTAATTCCATTATTGCCATTATTCAGACTGTCCATGCCTGCATGCACTGAACATTTGTGTCAGAGTTTAAGTCATGAGGCTAGATATTTTATGTAATATGATCTGAGTTTAGCTGTTTTCATCAACACTTGCTTTGTGCTCTCAGTAGAAAGCTGTACAAACGTCATTGTGAATATTAAGTTATGTTTCTGACCTTGTTTAGGTCAGGTTGTTTTTTCCCTGAAACTCTTACTTCTGTTGTGACCACATTGTGGTTGTTTTTTTATTATTATTATTTTTTTTTATCTGATTAGATTGATATTGTACTTTATTAATATATTTATTCATTTAAGTACATTTTCAGACAAGTATTGTTTTAAAATAATGACATTAAAGATTTCCATCATGTGGATATTCTACAGAAAATTTTATCTCGGCCGTTAGTGGATAATAATCCAAAACTCGTATTTCTCAATGATCCACACTTTAATTCACTTTTGCGCAAAAGGAGCCAGGCTTGTGCATTCAGTAAGCAAACGCAGACTGAAGTGCAGTTCTTGATTCTCACAGTATGGACACAATTTAGATCCTCCCAAGAGAGATAAGAGACCTTCTAAACTGGTTTCCCTAGCAACAGACGGAAAGCACCTGCTTAGCCCTGAAACTTCTCTACTGTTTTGATGTTGGGGAGGCAAGCTTTCAGCTCATCCACACATTCCTGCGCTTAATATTCCATCTTAAGTTTCTGGCCGAATTGTATTAGACCGAGTCTCATAATTGGCGGACTTTAGGCTTGTGGATTATTGAAGCTTATTGTAAAATCAAGTGAGTGTGTATATAAACCCTTAATCGTATAAAAGACTGATCACATTGCATTTAATCATTCTAAATAAATGTAGTCATTTCATTTGCCAAGGGACTATTCATGAAAATGTTCAGGTTTTTAAGAATAGACTCAAGACCCACCTTTTTAGATTAGCTATTAACTGATTATTATTTATTTAGCTTTTTATTCACATTTTATTGGTCATTTTACTATTCATATAAGTTCTCGTTATTTTATATGCTACGCATTTTAATCCTCCAGTGTGTCCTCTGTGGAGCCCTCTGCCTCGGGACCGGTGGTCGGCGGTGGCGGCTCGGGCGCTCCCCGGTAGGGCCCGGGCAGTGGCGGGGGTTGCCACCCTCCATTCCCAGGTGCCCTTGGTTGGTGTGTTGCTGCTGACCTGGTTCTACAGCTGACGAGGCAGAGGGCCCACTTGATGGCGTGTTTCTCATTACTGGAGCCATCTGAGCTCAACATAGTGTTTACTGTGGTTTTTGTTTGTATGTGTGGGTGTATGTGTGCCTGGGAATGGGTTGTGGACTGGGAGGGGAGAGTGTCATAATTGTTCTATGTGTGGGAAAGGGAGGGAATGTGGGTTGTATGGGTCATTTTAATCTGTCAAGCACTTTGTGTTGCTCGCTCTGGCATGAAAGGTGCTATATAAATAAAGTTTGATTTGATTTTATGTGAGCTGAAAATGTCCCTCTGAGCCTGTGAAAGACACTTTAATACCCTACAAAAACTAACTATGATTATAAGTGATTATATGTAGAAACTTCAATATAGTAAATAAGAATAAATGTTATCGAGGCCTAGTTATAGTGTGGAGCATTAACTCATTTATGATGTCATACACAACATTAATGAATAATCTAAATTACTTGAGTCAATTCAACTGGTTGAGATAAGAAGTAATCTCTTTTTTAAGTTTGGTGTGTTAAAACTGCTGTTTTTATACTGTTTTATGGGGTCAACCTGATGTACTCACGGAGACTACTTCTCCAGGGTGTGAGCGTCTAAGAACAGGATACGCGAGCCTCAACCATTGTCCCGGCAGGCTGCTTGAGCCTGACTGAGAAGTGGGGAAGTGAAGAGGCTGTGAGCTGTGGAGAAGACCGTGGGCCGCCGCCAGGTCGGGTTCTCCCTCAGGTCAAAGGTCGCTCACTGAGGAGAGTAACAGGGAGGATGATCACGTGGAACAGTATGTAACAATCTAGTGAAATGATTCATATGAAACATTGATTAAAATGTAATCATGTGAGTATATGAAACATGTTATTTGAAATGTAACGATGTGAATAAGGGATAAGAGACTCCACCCTGAGTCGCCTATGCCCCCGCTGAACAGGATGTTCGTGCTGCCTCACTGGTGTGTATAAAAGGGCCGGACTGATTAGGAATTTGGTTAGTTTCTCCTCGGCTCTCGACTGGACGGGACAAGGATTGTGCTGATGGACCAGGCCTGTGGGTGTGGTCTCCTCTCAAAGTCACCAGCCAGGAGTCGGAGCACTGAGGACGTTCCACCTTCCAAACTGAGAGGAGATTCGTCCTGAGCCAACCCAGGCCTACGTTCTCTGCCCTGTTGAGCCCGTGAACTGTAGCTCTCAGCTGTGCTGGATGTGGACTTCAACTAGACCCAGCTGATTGTGGTCACCCTAACCATTGTTGGTGAAGGCCTCTGAGTGTGGTTCCAGGACAGCAGAAGGGGGAAACCCTTCCCTGATCAAGGATTATACCTTTTCTTCGTCACCACAAAAAATGATTAATCTGAGCTTCCCCCCAATTTGTCTTTTCTTCAGAGACACATTAGTCCTACAGCTCATACACACCCAGAACTCTGGGTCCATGGCACTCTGGGTGTTTAGGGTGAGTGATGGTTTATAACTGCTTATTAGATTGCTGCTGCTTAGTAGTTGCTTAGTGATATAATCTGGTGTGTTATGTTCATCAACCCTGTTTTTTCCCCTGCTGATTGCTTAGCAATAAAGCATCCACAAAGACAAAAAGTTAAAGTTGTGGATGTCAGTTTATGAGTGATGGTTCTTCGTTGACGTAAAACGCTACAAGTTATGGGTTTAGAACATCTAATATAAGAGGAGGCGTTTACAGGTTGCCTTAATCTGGACCGCCTTCAGCTGGTCCAGAACTCTGCAGCGAGGCTCCTCACTGGAGCAAACAGAAAAGATCACATCACTCCTATTCTGAGGTCTCTGCACTGGTTACCTGTTAAATGTAGAGTTCATTTTAAAATCCTGACTCTAACTTTCAGGGCCCTACATGGTCAAGCTCCTCTTTATGTTACTGAACTGATAAAGCCGTACGCTCCAACCCGAGCTCTCAGGTCCACAGACCAGAATCTCCTAACAGTTCCAAGGACCAGATTTAAAAGTCGAGGTGATCGCTCCTTCCAGTCTGTTGCACCGCGACTTTGGAATGACCTTCCTTTAGTTTTACGCTGTATAGACAGTCTGGACTCCTTTAAAAAGCAGCTGAAGACCCAAATATTTAAAACTGCTTTTAAATAACTCTTTTATGTTCTCTTGTTTAACAATTTTGGTTTGTAACATTTTGTTTGTTTTTTTGATTTTGCTTTTTATCATGTTTGTTTTTTGTGAAGCACTTTGTGATTTTTTCTGTGAAAGGTGCTATATAAATAAACCTTACTTACTTAATCAAGTTTAATAAGCATCTCCCCTGGGGCCTATTCACTTCCTGGCCTCTGAACCCTGCCCAGAGGGTTAGAAGTGCAAAGATCAGTTGGGAGGATCCGTCATTAATCATCAAGGCTGAGCTGGGTCGGAGCTTCTCCTGTTGCTGCTGGGAGGCCCCAGCATTCGGATGAAGATTGGGGCGAGGTGCCGAGATCGAAGACAGACAAATCTGGGTGAGTCCTTCCACACACCGACCTGTTTGGCCTCTTGTGGAATCCAAGACGTCCGCAGGCCATGAAGCCGCTAACCCATTGGATGGAGGGTTGGCATGAATGAGGCCTGATCACCTCAGGATCGCTGTTGGGATCAACAATATATTGAGGAGGATTTATTGTAGAGGATGTATTATTTGAGGATGTATTATCGAGGATGTATTATTGTATGTATTTATTATTGTTATGGCCCTAAGTGGGAGGAAAAAAATGCCGGTACTAAGAAATAGGTTTTTTAAATCTTCATGTTGAGAATCCATAGCTCTCCAGACTATCTGAAGGTCTCTTTAAATTTCAACAGCCGTTTAATCTGTAAGAAACTCATACAAGAGGATACATTTAAAAAATAGAGAATCCTAAAAGAATAGCAAACTGCTTATTACATGACTGAGTGTTAGGGCTCCCTAGTTTTACTCCAGCTGCGAACAATAAAAATGGCAATTGATGAGAGAAAGCCAAGTTGTGTGCGATATCATTTAACACACACATACACAAAAGCAGCTCAAAGCACTGGAGAAAATTTAATTTGAGCAAAATATGAAACAGGTTTGTCAACTTTTTAGTTTGTCACGCAAGTGAAAAGAGATTCATTTAATCTGGGTAATGACTATTTGTGTAAAATCTAACTTTTTCTATGTGTAAAACGTGTTCCTCTCCTCAGATCTTTCAATTGAGGTGGTAAATGTCATAATACTTTTATTTTGTGTCAATAAAGATGTAGTCAAAAAAGTACTTTTATTTTTACAAAAATGGCATCATTTACAATGGAATATGCCATGCTCTTGAAAGAACTTTTATATAAAGTTCAGAAAATGTTTGTGTTAAAACAACAACAAAAAACAAGGCAGAAATAGAAAATATACATACTTAAAATTTACAAAACAAGCTTCTGTCAAAACTTAGATGTAACTACAACTTGGCTGAAGAATGTCTGGAATACCGTCGTGGTCTTTTTGTCAGGAGGCCAGAGGATTCTCCAACGTCCTCAGGACCTCGTTTCAATGAACTGGCTGATGCTGCAGTAAGGACACAACAATTAGGAGTAGAAATAAAAGAACATGAAAAACAGATTGGGGGGGGGGGTACTCACCAAGTTCTTCATCAATCTTCTCGATCTCCTTCTTAGCGTTCTCCATTTCTTGATGCCTTTGGATCATTTCAGGTGAGTTCCCTTTCATTATGCAATCATTTAGATCCTTTTCAAACTTTTCCTTCTTCACCACAATTGTGTGGTACTGAGTCAGCATATCTATCCACAAAAAAGAAAAAAAAACAAAGTTCAAGCCTAATCTAATGAAGTAGGATCTAAAATAACAGATTTAAAGTAGTAAAGTCCTACAGGTTGTCACCTATTTGTTCCATCAGTGTGTAGTAGTGTTGGGGAAGTGGCGCTCCAAACACTGGTAGTCTGTCAATGGGCGGGGCTTTGTTTAGTGCACCTCCAAATTTCCCCTTGGCGCTGACCCGGTCCCCCTGTCGGGTCAGTATGGTGGGACACGGCATCTTGTTCCCCACAACCTGTAAGCAAAAAGTCATTTAGAGAAGTGGTTCCCAAACATTTTGGCTTCTCCATCCCCACTGGCAAAATGGTACAAACACTGGTAATAGACCAAACAAAGACATAATGACAACACAAACATCTACAACTATTTACCATGTTCATTCAACAGTGTGTAACAATTAGGACAAAAATTTGGTGTAAGCAAGGATTTTGAACTTTCAGAAGAACTGTTGTTTTATCTCTCATGACACATAGAGTTAACGCACCTTTTCTCAAAGACGATTACAAGATGCTGACGAGCTAAACGAGCTCCGATGACTAAAATAAGACAAGGCGTCTGAGTTTATGTCGATGAGACAAAAACGTTTGAGTGCGGAGTTGTGCAACAGTATTTGGGTGATCTCTTTTTGCTGTCAATTATGTGAGACTCTGAGCATCCTCTTTTTGTGGCGGGGTTGAACCCTTCCATAATTAGCTCTGGGGCGATCACTGTTTCGTGTGGTGTCGACCTCCCTCATCAAATGGATCCTTTTTTAAAGAATACTTCTTGACAGCTTGCGACAACCCTACTGATTGATTCCATTTTGTGTCCTGATTTAATCAACTCCACGGTGAGTCGTTGGCTTTGTTTGTTGGTTTTGTTTTACTAAAAATGCGGCGCTACATTCAAACTGCTGATAAGCTAATGTGCCAAGTCCAGCTTAGTGATTTTGTTCATTAAAAAGTAACATGTCTGTTATCATTATGGTCAAACATTAGATCAATACTTATAGTGTTGACTGAATACTTTGGTTATTGTAGTTTCATCAGTTTTTGAATTTGCCATTAGTTTTCATGTTTAATGCCAAAACGGCCTTTGTGCTTTTGAACTGATTTTTGGACGAGCAGCATGAAGGAGTTTTTTAATTATTATGATTCATGTCTGCTTACAAATGTATCCTGCTTGTAACCTTTTAATTTTCAGCATCAGCTTTCGATGCACGGACTAAGGGTTTTGAACAATCAAAACACATTCCATTCTTGTGAGGTATCAGCAGAACTTTGTTTTGAATCAGTAACATCAACGGAAAAAGTTATTAGTTAGCTACCTGTGAACAGTAATAAACCAACAGCAGCAGATTCTTATCTTTTTGTCATGAATGCAATCATGTGATGTTGTGCAACCTGTGTTCTAATAAAGACTGGGCTGAGAAAAGATCCCAGCAGAGTTCCACTCCGATGCCTAACCAGCAGACGGGTGGTCTCTCATCCACAATGCTCAAAAAACTTAAACTAACTGTCTGGTCTGATTCTGTTCCTTAGATCTCGGGGTTTCTAAGAGTAAAATCTCTAACACAGCAAGTACTCTAATGTCCAACTACGTAACTGACCTAAGTTACCCTGTTAAAGGATTAATACTTTTTAAAACTAAAGGTCGACTAAAACCTTTATGAGTTTATGTCAACTAAAACTATCACATAGACATCAGTGAAATGTGACTAAACTAATCAGCATTTTCATCCAAAAGACTAAGACTGAAACCAAAGTGGCTGCTAAAACAATACTGCTGGAGAAGAAAGCATCCCACGACTCCCATTTGTTGTTTCAGGACCTACAGTGGGATCCCGACACCAACTTTGGGAACCACTGATTTTAGAGGATGAATATCCTCGGTCTGATTGGTCCGGCAGCAGGAATCACTCACCAGCTTCCTGTAGTTTGTTGCAGATTCCAGGTCATCCATCAGAATTGTGTTTCCAAGGAGGTTTTTAAAAACTGGCAAGGAAACACGAGAAAGGTAAATGGCCTGTATTTATATAGCACTTTCTAGAGTTTGACACTCCCCAAAGCGCTTTACAACACAACAGCCATTCACCCATTCACACACACAGAAGGAAAATTCCAGATACGAAGGGGTGAATTTAAACACAAAGTTTTAAAACTTTGACAAAAAATCTTCAAATAAAAGTCATTTTAATCTGCTGAGAGAGGAAATACCTCAAGAACAGCAAACACGCAGAGACCGGGAGACTCTGGACTTCAACTCAAAACAAGAACCAAACAACTCAACTCACCCACTTCACAGTTGCGATGATCATAGGGATGAATCAGCAGGTCCTTGGCGTAGATCGGGTTTCCAGGAGGACTGAAAAGGGGGCGTCCGTTTCTAAAGTGTGGCAGCGGTCTGCAAACAATTAAAACCTTTGTTATTAACCATTTAGGGGTTGTCAAATTATTGTGTGATTGTGATTAATTAATTACAGAATATTTAGCAAAATATGTTTTTTAAACCTTTTGAATCTCTTGACTGTTTCTGTGGGCTTTTGTTATAGTCTGGGGTGCACAATTTTTATTTACCTTTCTAAAAACAATACTGCATGATATTAAATGGATGCTGGCTGTTGTTTTTAGGTGTAGGGTTGATATCACGGCACCATTTAAACAGTTCAAGCCCCTCTTCTCCACCTCCAGCCACCCCCCCCCCCACCCCCCCAGCCTGGTAAACCAGACTATATATGTAGATATATAGTCTGGTATATATATAATATAATATATAAGTTTGATGCTCTTGTAAATGTGCTATATAAATAAAGGTGACATTGACATATATAATCACATTTTTTAAACAAAACCTTTCAATGGTTGCAACTGATTGTGGTCAAAGTAACAGTCTGGGTGGTTAAACTGTTGTTTGCAGGGCCGGTTCTAGGCATAGGCTGATTAGGCAACTGCCTAGGGCGCCCTCTGCTGGAGGGGGCGCCAAATTGTTCCTTTTACAAATTTTTTTAATTTCTTTTGACAAACTGCTGGACACACCATTCATCTCATGTAAAGAGCAAAGTAAGTAATCAATAAATAAATAAATAAATACATAAACTAAGTAAATAAATAAAAAAGCACAACTTTTGCTGCATGAACAGTCAACGTGGCGCCCCATGGCTACCTGCTGCTGCCGCTGTGATCAGTAAGGTGGGGGAGAGGCGCGCTGCGCGCATCTCTCCGTC
>SSNR01000307.1:388850-405241 GCA_006937965.1 Callopanchax toddi | reverse complement strand
AGTAATAAATAATGCATTACAGTTTTGAAGTAACTTGCCCAACACTGTAGATAATGCATGATGAGTCTGCGACATTGTCAGTGATAGCACCTTGTTCAAAGTCGCTGGCAGAATAAAAAGACAAAGCAAGCCCTCTGGGGCAGCCTTCAGGAAACGAAGAAAGGAAGAGGAGGAAAAATGGGCCCAAAGTAGAGGTATTTAATTAATATACATGAAATTGTGAACATTTTTCCTGGACCATCATTTAGCAAGTTAGCTAAGACTAAAGGGCTATTATGCTGTTGTGCCCCCTACTTATTATATGAATGAATGTCATCAGTTCAAGTTTATCCAACTTTAGTACATTGCTTACTACTTAGAATTTGCAAAAGTTACGTTGTTTCTTTTCTGGGCAGTAGGGGGCGCCAAAATCATTTTTCGCCTAGGGCACCATTCAGTCCAGGGCCGGCCCTGGTTGTTTGGTAATTGTTTTTAGATTAGATTACTTTAATGACCACGCAGCAAGCTGGTGGAATTTGTTGCCAGTACACAAAGCAGGTTCCAACAATACATATATAACACCAAAACACAAACAAACACATAACTGTAGAGAAAATGAATAGTCCAGTCTAGCGGTCCTCCTGATTTAGAATCCTTATGGCAGTTGGGATAAAGCTGTTCTTGAACCGGGTTGTTCTTGAAGCGATTGACCTGTATCGTCTATCTGAGGGGAGTAGTTGAAAGGCAGAGTGTGCTGGGTGAGTGTCTCGTCTCGTCTTCTTCCGCTTATCCGGGTCCGGGTCGCGGGGGCAGCATCCCAATTAGGGAGTTCAAGACAGTCTTCTCCCCAGCCACTTCTACCAGCTCCTCCGGCAGGATCCCAAGGCGCTCCAGGGCCAAACCAGAGATATATTTTCTCCAGCGTGTCCTGGGTCGACCCGGGGGCCTCCTGCCGGCAGGACATGCCTGAAACACCTCCCTGGGGAGGCGTCCAGGGGGCATCCTAACAAGATGCCCGAACCATCTCAACTGGCTTCCGGAGTCCAACCCTCACTGGAAACAGGCCCGACTTACTGCTGGCTATGCGGACCAGACTCACACTCCTCTGGTACAGGGACTGAATGGCCCTTAACAAAAGACCATCCACCCCGTACTCCTGGAGCGCCCCCCACAGGGTGTCCCTGGTGACACGGTCATAAGCCTTCTCCAAATCCACAAAACACATGTGGATTGGTTGGGCAAACTCCCATGACCCCTCCATCACCCTAGCGAGGGTAAAGAGCTGGTCCACAGTTCCACGACCAGGACGAAAACCACATTGCTCCTCTTCTATCTGAGGTTCAACTATCGACCGGACCCTCCTCTCCAGTACCCTGGAGTAGACCTTCCCAGGGAGGCTGAGGAGTGTGATCCCCCTATAGTTGGAACACACCCTCTGGTCCCCCTTCTTAAAAATGGGAACCACCACCCCGGTCTGCCACTCCACAGGGACTGCCCCCGATGACCACGCAATGTTGCAGAGATGTGTCAACCACGACAGTCCTACAACATCCATAGCTTTGAGATACCCAGGTCGGATCTCATCCACCCCCGGGGCTCCGCCACTGCGTAGTTTTTTGACTACCTCAGCGACTTCTGCCCCAGAGATTGGACAGTCCATCCCCAGGTCTCCCAGCTCTGGTTCCTCATAGGAATGCGTGTCGGTGGGATTGAGGAGCTCCTCAAAGTATTCCTTCCACCGCCCGACTATAGCCCCAGTTGATGTCAGCAGCTCCCCGTCCCCACTATAAACAGTGTGAGCGAGTTGCCGCCTTCCTCCCCTGAGGCGTCGGATGGTTTGCCAGAACCTTTTTGGAGCCGACCGATAGTCTTTCTCCATGGTCTCGCCGAACTCCTCCCACGCTCGAGATTTTGCCTCGGAAACTGCCACTGCTGCACCCCGCTTGGCCCGCCGGTACCTGTCTGCTGCCTCTGGAGACCCACAGACCAGCCACGCCCTGTAGGCCTCCTTCTTCAGCCTGACGGCTCCCCTAACCTCTGGTGTCCACCAGCGGGTACGGGGGTTACCGCCACGATTGGCACCGGCTACCTTGCGACCACAGCTAGCAACAGCCGCCTCAACAATCGCAGAGCGGAACAAGGCCCATTCGGACTCCATGTCCTCCACTGCTCTCGGGACGCGGTCGAAGCTCTGCCGGAGGTGGGAGTTGAAGACCATCTTGACAGGCTCTTCTGCCAGGCGTTCCCAGCAGACCCTCACTATACGTTTGGGTCTACCAGGTCTGCGTAGCATCTTCCCCTGCCATCTGATCCAACTCACCACCAGGTGGTGATCAGTTGACAGCTCCGCTCCTCTCTTCACTCGAGTGTCCAAAACATACGGTCTCAGGTCAGATGATACAACTATAAAGTCAATCATCGACCTGTAACCTAGGCTGTCCTGGTACCAGGTGTACCGGTGGGCATCCTTATGTTCGAACATGGTGTTCGTTATGGCCAAACTGCGACTTGCACAGAAGTCCAAAAACAGAACACCACTCGAGTTCAGATTGGGCGGGCCGTTCCTCCCAATCACGCCCCTCCAGGTCACGCTGTCATTGCCCACGTGAGCGTTGAAGTCTCCCAGCAGGACTATGGAGTCCCCAGTAGGAGCGCTATCCAGCACTCGTCCCAGGGACTCCAAAAAGGGTGGGTACTCTGAGCTGCTATTTGGAGCATAAGCACAAACAACAGACAGGACCCGTTCCCCAACCCGAAGGCGCAGGGAAGCTGCCCTTTCGTCCCCCGGAGAAAACCCCAACATACAGGCAGAGAGTCTTGGGGCTAACAGAAAGCCCACCCCAGCCCTCCGCCTCTCACCCGGAGCAACTCCAGCATAAAAGAGAGTCCAACCCCTCTCAAGGACTCGGGTTCCAGAGCCAATGCTCTGTTGAGGTGAGTCCGACTATATCTAGCCGGTATCGCTCAGTCTCTTCCACAAGCTCCAGCTCCTTCCCCGCCAGAGAGGTGATGTTCCATGTCCCGATAGCCAGTTTTTGTGTCCGGGGATCGGACCGCCAAAGCTCCCGCCTTGGTCTGCCATCCGATCCACATTGCACCAGACCCTTCATGTTCCTCCTGCAGGTGGTGGGCCCACAGGTGGATGAGCCCTTGTATCCAGTTCGGGCTGGGCCCGGCCGGGCCCCATGGGCGAAAGCCCGGCCACCAGGTGCTCGCTCACGGGCCCCAACCCCAGGCCTGGCTCCAGGGTGGGACCCCGGTAACCCTCCGGGCCGGGTACACTGGCTCGATGATTGTACTTGCATGAAGAGTCTTTTGAACCGCACTTTGTCTCACCCCTCACCTAGGACCAATTTGCCATGGGTGACCCTACCAGGGGCACAAGTGCCCCAGACAACATGGCTCCTAGGATCATTAGGGCACTCAAACTCCTCCACCACAATAAGGTGACGGTTCACGGAGGAGTGCTGGGTGAGTGGTGTCAGAAATAATCCTGTGTGCACACTGTAGTGTCCATCTATGATGAAGCAGATCCAGGGAGGGGAGAGATGTTCCGATTATTTTTGATGCTCTTGAAATGATTCTTTGTAGTTTATTTCTGGATAGTTTATCCAGTGCACTGTACCAAACTGTAATGGATGATGTGAGAATGCTTTCAATGTATAAAACTGGCGTAAAAGATGGGGACGGACCTTAAACTTTTTTAGTTGCCTGAGATGGAAGAGTCTTTGTTGAGCTTTCTTGTGGATATGGTTCCCAATCAAAGTAATATAACACAAGAGAATTTACTGGAAGAAAACAAACAAATGCTAAGATTTGAGAAACATTTTTGTCAAAAATATTATTTTGACAGATTCAGCTTTGACCCATTCTTATAATTCAGTAAATTAAGGGTTCAGGCTCTGGTTGAAATTGAGAACTCTACTAGTTTGATGTGGTTTACGGCTGCCTTCCTTTACTCCCCTTGGTTGTTTTAATATTGCAGGTTTGTGACAACGTGAGAGACGACAGGTACGTCTGTGTCAAACTGAACTGAAATATTTTACTTATTAAGGCAACAAAAACGCAAACTCAGAAAACTTTATAAACTGTTTTTTCTAATATTGATAATAAAGTAAAAAACTACATAAATACTAAAACTAATTCTGAAAACTACCACAATGTTTACTCAATAATAATAATGATGATTATAATAATTATAATAAAGATCATTATGTTTCCTTTTTTAAGACCTTTTGTTTAAAATCTTGATGACTAATGATATATTCTGTTCATTTCTTCTGCTGTACCAGTACAAAATATTATCAAAGACTGGAGATTTTACAGTATAGTTTTACATCAATTCCAAATGTTAAATGGGGACTAAAAACACGAAGCATCACTTCACGGACCATCTGGTGAGACCTAAATACCTTTAGTGTCAGAGTCCATCTCTAACTGAACCTAATACAATGAAGATGTTAAAAGGGAATTTTTTTTTCATGCCGTTGTCTGATGTTTCTTTAGAAGAGCTATGAGAACAACACAAATCCACCTGTAGTGCCACCAAGAACCATAGCCTGCAGGGAATGATGGGACATTTTTGAGTGGTGTGGCCCTGACAGAGGTCAGTGTCGTACCTCTCTCCCCGTTGCACTAAAATGCTGTCGAGGGGCATGACCTGCTGACTGCCCCGTGTCAGTTGGTAAATCCTCTGAGCTTCTGCGGTCGTTCTGGGGATGACACAGTCCATGTCGCCTCCCATATGCCAGGAGATGACCCTCGCAGCATCGTCATCCGAGATGAGAGCCAGATGGGCAACCTTCAGGATTAAAAAAAGCTCAAGATTTATACACCTAATAAAAAAACAAAAAGATGTCTGTTTTTGAAAGTTGTCATCACCGTTCCAAGAACATCCGGCCCGACGAAGTTATTGCGGACTACGCACTCTCTCCTGGGTGATCTTTCAATAAATTGAGCTTGAGCCCTCATGTTTTCTACTAATTTGACAATATCTTGGCTCTGTATGGAGTTAGAAGGATGCACCAGTTTTAGAAAAATACACAAGAAAAGAATGACTCAAGATGCTGAGGAACTTACTGATAAAGGTTGAGTGATGTTCATGTTTTTTCTGTTCAGCTCATTTCTGTGGGTTGACTCTTTATTAGTGATGTCCATTAATTGAGCTGGGTTTAATAAAAAGATTCACTGTCAACTTTAAAATGTAAAGTCCAATTTGGCATCTAATGTTACATAAAACAGATCAGAACAGTGTTGACATGCACATGACATCAGAGAACTAATCTCACCTGTGAAGGCTCGTTGGAGACTGGTATACGAGGAACGCGATAAGTCGTATTTTTTAATTGAACCTTTCAGTTCGTCTCTCCTCTTCGACAGTTGGGACATTTTCTTCTGATTGTCAGCATCTACATTTTAAAAAGGAAAAACAAATATTATAAGACTTTAATCCTAAAAACATCTGACACTGAGGGGTCGAGTAAGATGAGAAAAGTCATTTAGATGTCAGATAAACAAAACTGTTTTCTAACCTTTTAGACAAAAAGCTCTTTAAAATGAGATATGAGTAATTTGGTAAACAATGTAGCTTAAAACTTTTTTTTTTTCATGCCGCTTAACGTTTTAACATAGTATAGCTATAAATATATTGTGGCGATAAAAAAACCCGAGTGAAATCAATAAAGTGGTTGTCCCGCAGTTCTCTAAAAACCTCAGCCAATCATACGTTTCGGACCGAAATGCTACACCTAGCTTATTTGAAGATTCCTCAGTGAACCTTTAAAGGGACATGGGTCAATAAAAAGAAACAAAACCCACGATCGCCACGCCTGGTGCTTCAAATAACTGCAGCCTTGAACGGGAGCGCGCACAAACTTCTCAACTATCTCATAAGGGTTCAACCAAAGGCAGCCAGAGACATGATTCCATAAATAAAAATACATTTTATTAATACAAAATGAAATATGGTAAAACAATGCCCCGCGCCACACACACACACACACACACACACACACACACACACACACACACACACACACACACACACACACACACACACACACACACACACACACACACACACACACAGAAAGCAGGGGCGATCCAACAGAGCTAATTTCACTAGCTGCTATGTTCATCCTTCCACCGCTGCCCGTATAGCTGAAAGCTTTAATCAGTCGGTGTTCTCCG
The DNA here is from genome assembly GCA_006937965.1 of Callopanchax toddi. NCBI lineage: Eukaryota > Metazoa > Chordata > Actinopteri > Cyprinodontiformes > Nothobranchiidae > Callopanchax > Callopanchax toddi. The sequence continues at coordinate 399,073 of SSNR01000307.1, read as the reverse complement.
ACTCCCGGAGGTGAGTTTGAGAAATCTAGGGTGATAGAGGCATGTCCCGCCGCATACGTCACCCTAGATTTCTCAAGTTCGCATCATGGAGTGGAGCTCCGGAGCACCCAGAGGAGCGTGCGCAGCAGAGCCGCCTTTGATGCACTGTAAGCGGACTGAGGTCCAGGAAACAGTCGGGGATTTGAGGCCTATCGTGCCGAGATCCATAAACATGGACAGATTGCTGTGCGGTCGCCTATAACAGCACCTTTAGCTCTGTGAAACCTTATAATCCATCAGAGAGGTTTTCAGCTCCATAAACACTGTCAAGATAACACCAGTTTTATGAGAAAAACCACAGATTCAGACGAATGAAGTCCGCCATTGACCAGCAACACAACACAATGGTGCAATACTGCCACCTACTGGATATACATTTATTATTACTTTTTTAGCTTCCAGAACGCGCAGCAGCGTCAGTTGACGTCACATCCGTAGGACAGCGCGGGAAATTCGGGCCCCGAATTGCAGAACATTTTACAGCTCAGCCTGTTCAAGATAATGGAATGATACATGGGTGGCCTCATTCTTTTTGATTTAAAATGCTTCATCACTTATTAACCTAAATAAACTGAACATGCATGATTACTTTTCTTAAAATCTTGACCCATGTCCCTTTAAGGAAAACTGTTGTGTTGATTCTGGGTCATAACTATAAACATCCTCCAAGCGTCTGTCCACATTAACTGATACGGTTACACAGATTCAAGTGTTTTGGAAACAGTGAATAAAATTCTGCTCTGTACCGTTATAAAAAAGGAAGGGAAGCTCAAAAGGAGCCAGAGTTGTTGGAAGTAGCGGTCCTTCAGGTGTGAATTCCAGGATGTATCTGCTTCCATTCTCTCCAGGGCTCTTCTCCACAATTGCCAGGTCCTAAAGAGGTAGGGTTTATACAATTATAATTAGCACTTTAGTAAAGTTTAGTAAAAGGATTGCATGTCTTATAAAGGAAAGTGACTTACGGCAACGTGGGCACTTCCTTCCTCTAAGCTAATCTGAGAGCTGTTTGTTTGATCTGCAAACAGAGGGAGTCTTCTGCTCGTTTCTCCATCAGGACATCTTATAGAGATGGCTACCTTTCCACTGAGGTCCTGCCCTGCTGGATTACCAAACTCATCCTGAAATTAATATATATATATATATATAAAAAAATGTGTCAATAACTGTTCCTGATCATCTATGTTAATAACCCCCTGAGGAGCGTGGCTCACCATTATCTTCAGAGTCATGTTCTCAACCAGGATTCGGCTGGAGAGGTTTGTGCTGTAGAAGACAACCGGGGTTCTTGGCTGAGAGACAGGTCCCAGTTTGACAGGCTGATTGGCCACAACGTTTATGCAGAACTAGGAGGTAAAAACACTGAGGTCAGCCCCAAGGTTTTAATAGTTTTGCATTTTTTATTAGTTTTTATTTTAGTTTTTGTTTCAAATTTTTAATTCTAGTTAGTTTTAATTAGTTTTTAACATTTATTTGCTAGTTTTAGTCTTTTGCAATATGACTTACATATCAGGGCCAAGACCGAAAAAAAGAATTGAAATAAATTGTTGTGCACAACAAAATCACAAAAAAAAATCATAAATGTATTACTTTGAACAGGTGAGCTACCATGCATTCCAGTTAGGTATCAAAGGAATATGGTAAAGTAACAAAAAATTTATTCAATGACGTAGACTTGCTCTCGACATTGGTGGGGATGTTATGTCCCCAACAGGGGTCTAGGAGCCAAAAGAAGGGGTCTAACACAAAGGCCAAACAAACAAAGTACTTAGTATATTAAAATAGGTTTTATTATGTCTCACATGCAGGAGGAGGCGCTGATAATACTAAATAATAATAATAATAAAAATAAATGAAAACACTCCTTAACGAAAAATCAAAATGGGGAAAACTAAGTAAACAAAAGGCCTAACTAAAACGCTCTTGAAAAACTAAGAGGTTATGAAAATAAAAGGGCTTACTCCAAGTTAAAGATTACACTAAAACAAAGTAGAAGCTAAGGGAGGCTTTCTAAAAACTAAAGGCTGCCAGAACTACTAAACAAACTAAGGCAGTAAACTACAAATTTCTAATAACTATAAACTGCCAAAAACTACGAGGAGATAAGATAATCACCCTTCTACTACTAATAGTGGGAATCACAACGAGGGGAGAAGAAACCAACAGAACCAGTCTGCTTTCCTCCCTGAACGACTGGAAACCCTCTCCTTTTAAACGCCGAGTTAATCGCTGATTTGGAACAGCTGTGTTCTCCCGGCGAGCTGAGCTGCAGCAGGGAGGCGGCGCCAGCGGAGCTGTCCCTGGTGCTGAACTCTGAGCAGGTCACAGGAGACCGTGACAGGAGACCAGCGCTGGGTTTTGGGGGGTTCGAGCGCACGCCGAAATAGGAAAAATTTAAAGTGCAGATTTTGCTCGGCGCACATAAATCTACTATTCTGATCCTGTCAGTTTGACCCAGAACCAGACCTCGTCTTTGGGTAACAGCCCCAGGTCCCCTTGGTCCTGGTTCTGGGTTCCAGCAGCTGATTCCAGGAACATTTTAGAGGGGTTTTGACCTAGACAGTCCCAGACCCAGACATCCTCCTTGGGTAACAGCCCTGGGTCGGCCCAGTCCTGGTCCTGGGTCCATAGCGGGTTCCAGGAGCATTTTAGAGGGGTTTTGACCAGGATAGAGACCCAGAACCAGACCTCCTCTGTGGGTAACGGCCTCGGGTCCCCGTTAAGTTTAAATCCTCAAGTTTAGTGTTTTCTGTCATTGAGGAAAAAGTCAGGGATCTTCTGCTGACGTCTGCCCCTGCAGGGCACTGATTGGATAAAATGCCTTTAAAAGTCGTGGCTGAGACTTAATAAAACAGCCTCTTGATGATAAAATATGCAAAGAAATGCCACCACACGTTATTTACACCACAGCGCGTTTAAAACATGATTGCACATAATTTACGTCACCATGCGTAGCGATGCACAGCGCATTTGTGCATAAAAACCGGTGTATCCGGTTATTTTATAAATGTATTTTGATTTCTCCAACTACCCTGGACACAGGTCCATTCGGGGACTCCACACACAGCAGCACAGCATCTGGGCTGCATGTATTATTATTATTGCTGAGGATGCAGCACTATGTCTGCACCCCTGGATTAAATTATTGGTGGGGACATTTCAGTGATTTCTGGATATTGGTGGAGACGATCACCTCCGTCCATGCCAAATCTACTCCCATGAATTAATTACCGTAACTGTACCTGAGCCACTCATAATATAATCGCTATTTTTCCTGGGGTTACCTTCTGATCCTGAGGTGGAGCTCCTTTATTTTCTTGATTTAAGCTAGGTTAGCCGTGTTGTGAGAGCTTTTCAAGTTCACTTTAAGGTTTGTGGGATTTTCCCCTCAAGAAATGTCCCACATATTTGATCCCATTCTACTACAAGACACTTGCTTTATCTAAAACATAGTTACATTCAAAGTAATCCTGAACTGAACTCCGACATGACGCTCGATGTTGACAGATGAGCCACCTGCTTTGGCACATGCGCCACAAGAAAAAATAAATAAATACTACCGTAAATTACTGACATAAAAAATAAAAACTAAGCTGATTTTCTCTATAAATTCAGTTAGTTTTAGTTAGTTTTGTTAATGCTCATTACAGTTTTAGTTTCAGTTATTTTTAAAATTTTCTGTTTTTACTTTTATTTCAGTTAAAAAAATGTTTTTTTTATTCTAGTTTTTGTTATTTCATTAGTTTTAATTAACTATAATAACCCTGGTCAGCACAGACTGAGATATACAGTCTCATAAAAACAATCAACAATAATAATAATTTTGATTTTTAAAGCTTAGAACTGAATTAGTGGTTCACTTATCCCTAATCATAACACTTCCACCACTACAGTTCACACGTAAAGTTTCTTTCTTATAAAAATTCTGTTTACCTGAACTAAATCAACTTTTAATTAACATTTCTTTTAAAGGCTGGATTTTTGCCAAATTATATTTCATTAACTCACTGGGATGTTATTTTGATATTCATTCTATATTTTTAGTCTGTACTCAGACACAAATACAATCATGAGGAGCCTCCTGTGATTGGTTAAAACAAATTGCTCCATTCAACTTGCTTTTTGCACCAAAACCTCAAAGTCTAAATATTTATTATATTATTGATTTTACATTTTTGAAATTTATTAACCACTCTAAAAGCAACCAGGTGATTAAAAGCAGCTTGTATAGAGGATGCACATAAACCCACCTGTTCACCGAGCAGAGCCTCTGTTTTGTCGATAAGCAGAGAAAACTGTATCGTGTATTTTCCAACACGTTGTGGGATCAGTTTATCTCTGCAGAGAAACACAAAAACATATTTAGTTAATACGAGTTTTTAATCTGTATGAAGTTTATAACGTATTTAATTTGTAATTACTCATATGTTTGATCCAGAAGTTTGTGAATGATTTTAACTGAACAAGACCAGGAAGAGAATTTTCAAAATGTCAGTCTATTCTGAAGGATGTGGAAATCTTATCACTCCTGCTCAAAACAAATCTGTTATTTTCAATTTGACTCCCCCTCTCAGGCCTTGAAACAGGCTGAAGTCAAAACAAACTTTCCAGTGTCAGCTGACGGCGGGTGCTCCCCCCCCTCCCCCCCCTCACATGGACTGATTCAAACACACACATGCTACTGACGCACATCACGCCCTACACTTCAACGTGCGCCTTGGACCTCATCACTCCTTCCTCCCCCTGCAACCTTGGTCTGATGGCCGCGCTAAAATGCTGCGAACTCGACCTGGGGGGTGGGGGGCTCCCGTACCCCCCCCACACTCCATCACATGTCTTATGTTTTTGTGATTGTCAGAGTTTTGTGCTTTTTATGTAGGAGGCCTTTTTTTTCCTGTTCACGCCTCTGAGTTCCCTTGAGCCTAGGGGAACGAACATGTTTTTTATCACCTCCACACACACCCTCCCCTGCAAGCGTTTTCCTCTACAAAAGGGAGCGCATACAAATGCGCATGCCCGCAGTCAACCGTTTCCTGTTTTGTATTATGTGTTTGTCTGAATCTTGGAACAGCTGTACTGAAACTAAGTTTCGTTGTATCAGGACGCTGATGCAATGACAATTAAGTCATCTTGTATTTTGTATTCCTTTAAACATCCAGATCAGAAATGGAGATTATGTTTGTGTGTGCCGTCACCTAAAGCAAAAACAGTCCTTTTTGTCGTTTTCCAAGGGTCTGCTGCACTTCAGCTCAGTGGCCTGGAAAATAGAGGAGTATTATTATTATCAACACATATTCGATATTTAAAGGACATCTTCTGTCTTTGGGTCACTCACTGATTGTGGACGCGTTGATGACACGCCCTCCCACAGGAACATGGACAGATCAGCGGGATTCAAGGTCATAATCGGACTTCCTTGATCAGACACCACAGTCACTGAGAAAACTGGAACACACAGCTGACCTTAGTTTCCTGGACTGTCACAAAGATTTAACTGAATAAATGAGATCATTAAGCTTCAACCTGGGAAGGTTCCTCCTGCAAAAAACCCTTCAGGAGTGTCGTAGTCCACCTGCAGTTTGACGGGTTTGTTAGGATCAGGAACCACAGTGAGGTTCACTGAAGGACCAGGGATGGGTTTACTATTGAAGAAACCTTTAAACACCAGCTGATAGTACCCCCTAGTGGAAGAAAAGAGTAGTGACAGCAAAGTTAAAAACTTCACAGTACAAGTGTTCATTTTAAAGCTGATATAGCTAATTTGGAAAACAAATTAGCTTTAAAAAAATGTTCATGCCTCTTAACAACGTTCTAACATAGTATAGCTATAAATATATTATGAGGATAAAAAAAAGACCCGAAAAAAATTAATACGGTGGTTGTCCCGCAGTTGTCTAAAAACCTAAGCCAATCATACATTTTGGACCGAAAGCAACTAACTGACAATCCGGTTGTCTGTCTTGCCAAAGCGCCTCACTTCCTTGGATTCTCTATTGATGCGTGCTGGAGCATTTTTCAGCAGAATGTCCCAGAAGTGAGAGAATGAGATAAACAGCTGGCAGCTGCTGCTTCAATTTTAGGAAATAATACCAGAGTCTTAAAAAATAAAAAAACACCTTTTCAGTTAGCAAAGAACAAAAAAAAAAAAAAGTTTGGACGTAGAATGAGGAAAAACCAGGGTGAACATTGGCATAGCGTTTCAACGACTGGTGTTTTGCTCTCTCTTGTTAATGCGGCAATGTGCAGTCCCATGTCCGGGGGAGGTGCAGCATAGAGATTATACTCGATGGGAGGGGTGAGTGCTTTGGGACCGTGTTTGTGTAAAATAGCTAGCTATACCTAGCTTGTTTGAAGATTAGCTATAGCAGCTTTAAGTATCATAACTTGAAAATGTCAAAGTTTAAAACATCAAGATTCAAAACTTTTAACTTCAAAGATCAAAATGTGAAAATGTAAATACTTAAGTTTCAAGAACAAAATATTTAAAACGTTAAATATTAAAAACTTCAAGAAACTAATCCATAATATTTCAAGTAGTGTTGTCACGGTACCAAAATTTCAGTATTCTGTACCGATACCAGAGAAAATCCACGGTTCTCGGTACCAAAGCAAAACAAAGACAGGAATTGAAGTAAATCAGAGGTCTGTTTGGACTTTATTGTTTTGCTTCATTTTGACTGACGGTTTTTTAAAAATCCGGTCATAATCTATTTTTACCCGTCACTTATTAATTTAGAAATTATAATAATGACATTTTCAGCAGCATTATTTCAGTCCTTTTAACAAACATTGTTAATTGTTCCTCGACTGTTTCATCCTCCACTGAGAACCTGAGTGTTTAATTAGGCTGCAGAGGATCACGTGATTCTGATGTTAGTTGATCTTACACTGGGCTCAGATCAGCTCATAAATCCAGACTGATCTAGAGAATAAACCAGCTGATCATCAAGTCCTCATCTGGAGACCTCTAATAACTCTCCCCGTCTGAGGAGCGCAGTGCAACGAGCGCATCATTACACACGAGTGCCTCTGACTGCAGCATTCATACTGTATGTCTCACTTTAGATCATAAATCAGACTGATTTAGAGAATAAACCAGCTTGGTTGAACGCTCTCGGGGTTCTCTGAACTGCGGCGTTTCCCGCTCCGTACTCTGGACAGGGAGCGCCGCATCCGGAGTCTGGAGCGCTGCGCATTACGCGCGAGTGCCTCTGACTGCAGCATTCATATGTCTCATAACTACACAGCTGATCACAATAATGCATCAATAAGTGCAGTTATACCATTTGAAGACATGAACAGACTGTGATTTAACTCCTAAATGCCACAGATTGTTGTTCAGATTCTCGTTTTTATTCGGTTCAGAGACGCGGGTGGAGTTGGTCTTGTGTGTGTGTGTGTGTGTGTGTGCGTGCATGGGCCTCCAAGTCTGAAAACTTACACAACTTTCAGACCCGTTTTTAAATGAGCAGGTTTATAAATGAGGCCCCAGCCGGTGTCTATCGGCGGTCACGGAGCGAGAAACGGCTGCTCGCAGCTGACAGGCTGCTGTAGTGACTCCCAGTACAGCGCGGTCTGATGGCACGAGCGCACACACATACACACCCTCTCACACACACAGGTGTGTGATTTTAATTTGTCAAAATGACCGAAAATGACGAAAAATGATCAGATAGCGCCGCAAAACCCGATCGACCCACTGGTCGGTACCACCAGTACCTCATAAATCCTGGAACCATAACATTTAAATTGTTTAGTACCGACTTGGTACCGAAGAACCGAGTTTTTTGACAACACTAATTTCAAGTATCAGAACTTTAAAAAACAAACTTCAAGATTCAAATTTTTGGATTTAAAAAATCTAAACTTTAAACTTCAACTATAAAATGAAAACTCAAATATTTAATATGTTTTTCAAGACTCACATCATAGTTTATAAGTCTAGTTGGAACATTTATACATTTTCCACAAAACCACCATGATGTTTCCTCAATTTAATGACTTGTTTAAAAAAGTCATAACAGTCTAAGAAAAGTCAAAAACATGAGATTAATTTACCAACAAACCCCTGAATATTGATGCACACTTTCCTTATTATAAAAGAAAAAGACGTTAGTTTTGATAAGACTTACTTTAGACCTGACACACTGGTAATAGTGAAGGAGGCTTTTCCTTCTGCGTCCACAGGTCGAGAAATAACATCTGTTGACACCTGTTAGAACAACATCTCATTACATTTATTTAATTACATCATTCAGCTTTTATAGAAGTGTATACATATGTGGACAAAATTGTTTGCACCCTTTGGTCAATTAAAGATTTACAATGGTCACAGAAATAACTTGAATTACACAAAGGTAATAATAATAAAATGTAGGGATGCTTGATATTGGCTTTTTTACCGATATCCGATATTGTCTAACTCTTAACTTCTGTGATATTTTTGAGGTGTGGCAGAACCAGGCGCTCAAATGACTTCATGTCTACAGACGTCTGAGCCACGGGTCTGTAGTCACTGAGTCCGGATATCCTCGGTTTCTTGGGGACTTGGATTATGGTGGAGGATTTGAGGCAGGATGGCATGACTCCAAAGAGGTGTTAAAAATGTCTGTGAACACTGGTGCCAGCTCCTCAGCACAGTGTTTCAAAGTGGAGGGGGACACTCCGTCTGGCCCAGGAGCTTTGCGGGGGTTCAGTCTTTTGAATATGCTGTTAACATCTCCATTCAGGACCGAGAGGGGTGGAGAGGGGGTGGGCTTAGATAAGTTGACTCCTGAGGTGTGGGCGGTGTGAGTGTATTGAAAGAATGGGGGGTGGTGTCAGGGGTGGCTGATGGCCCATCAAAGCGACAATAGAACTCATTGAGATTGTTGGCCAACTGTACATCGTCTGCTGAGTGGGGGTTTTTTTTGGTTTGTAATAGACCCTGTGCACGTTAGCATATGCTACTTCCGGTGGGAAGACTCCTGTACAATGTAATATTTCCGGTTTGATATTCTCGCCTGGTCGCACCCTATTTACGGTCTTGTATTCCCGAAGAAGTCGACAAAATGAGTGGACTAAGCGGCGATTTAAATTCTTCTAGATGTCTAGGGCATTTGCCTAATATTTCTGTTGATGATGTTTACCGACTTGTTGATAGTTTTTCACTGCGCCAAAAAGCAAACGAGAGAAAGGCTTCACATTTTATATTTCGCAGGATTTATCTAATTTTGAAGGTAAGTCACAACCCTCCCCATCGTCAATACTTATAGTTTGAGACCCTTACCAACGTAAACTATTTGTGTATATGCTGTGGCTTTTTTACGGTTTGTTTACATGCTGTGTAATCCTCCGCTGACGGTCACGGTTTGGAGAACCTGTTTAGAAGCTGCAGATCGCTCGGTTCCTATTCGATTGATCTAACACCGGGCCCATTTAGCACATAAATCCATAGGATTAGACACTAAATTAGTCCATCAGCCAGTCATCATATAGAAATAAAAACTCTCCGGAGTGGAGCGCAGAGCAGCAGCAGCTGAGGCACAGCTCTGTGCGCTTTGCGGGACTCTGTATAATATTAACGTTCATTATGATTTCATGAGAGAGAGAGATGAGGTGTTCACAACCTTCCCCATCGTAAATCCTAATATATAGCAGGGGTCCCGTTAACCGGAAATTTCCCGTATTTAACCGTTTTCTTTTTTTTTTTTTTACTTTGACGGAAAGATCTGAAGGGCGCCGGTCATTCTGACAGGTTAGCGCACGAGCCTGCCCGTCCATATCGTCATAGGAAATCACTGAATTGTCCCCACTAATAATTCGAACCAAGGATGCAGAAATAGTGCAGCATCTCCACCAATACCTGCAGCCCAGACTGAGGTTCTGTGCTGCTGAGCGCAGACCTGTGATCCAGACGTCCTGCGCTCTGCAGCAGAAGAACACTGGTCCACCATCAGGTGTCAGACCCGAACCGCTCAAATGCCCCTTTGCAATCCGGTGCTCAGTGCGCGATCAGATATGGATTAACTACACTTCCTGTTGTAATGTGCCCTCAGAGTAGCGTTCATAGGCTGTGGAGGCTTGTTGACACGCAAAATCTGCTCCGCGAGCTGCGCGTACATAGAACTGGACTCCAAACGCGAGTCCGCATTAAACAGCAGCGCCAGGTCCCCCCCCCCCCCCCCCCCCCCCCCCCCCCCCCCCCC
>SSNR01000307.1:378189-388840 GCA_006937965.1 Callopanchax toddi | reverse complement strand
GACTAATTTAGTGTCTAATCCTATGGATTTATGTGCTAAATGGGCCCAGTGTTTGAGCAATAATGCTACTGAAAATGTAATTATTATAATTTTTAAAATTAATAAGTGACGGATAAAAATAGATTATGACCGGATTTTTTAAACCCTGTCAGTCAAAATGACGGAAAACCAAAAAGTCTAGCGCGACCTCTGATATACAACAACCATTTTTTAACCCGATCCTTTCCTTTTCGTAATTTGGACATGATTCTGTAGTCCATCTTTGCAGTAAGGATTCACCGTCAAATACAGCTACAGGAAACGAAAGACAGTACATCCGGTCTCAAACCCGGAAGTTAGCATTTTCTCGTGCACAGGGTCCATTAGTGACTTGCTTGAGTCCTTTCCACACAGAGGCCAGGTCTTTAGCAGTGAATTGTTTTTTGAGTTTCTCAAAGAACAGAGATTTGGCACTTCTCACCTCTTTGTTGAATTTGTTTCTGGCCTGATTGTAGCTGGCTCTGTCCCCAGACCTGAAGGCAGCCTCTTTCTCATTCCTGAGCTGTTAGAGTTTTGCAGTGAACCATGTTGTAGCTCACCCTGGTGTATGTTGGTACAATACTGTCTTCACAGAATTTTATGTAAGAGGTCACAGCATCTGTATACTCATCTAGGTTGTCTGAGGCTGCCCTGAACTCGTCCCAGTCTGTTGAGTTGAAGCAGAAACGAAGTTCCTCCACAGCCTCTCTGGTCCATTTTTAGATGTTCTGACAGCAGGTTTAGAGAGCTTCAGACTCTGTTTGTATGCGGGAATCAGGTGAATCATGATGTGGTCATTAGCTCAGTTGATAGAGTGGCTGGTCTGGTAACCGGAGGGTCACCGGTTCGATACCCAGCTCTGGCTGGGTTAGATTGTCGTTGTGTCCTTGGGCAAGACACTTCACCCAACTTGCCTGTGTGAATGTGAGTGTGACTGTGTGTGAATGTTGGTGGTGGTCAGAAGGGCCGATGGCGCAGAATGGCAGCCTCTGTCTGCAGCCTTCTGTCAGTCTGCCCCAGGGCAGCTGTGGCTACAGACGTCTGTCGTAGTTTACCACCACCGGTGAGAATGACTGTGTGAATGAATAATGCAACTCTGTAAAGCGTCTTTGAGTGACCTAGAAAAGCGCTATATAAAACTGATGCATTATTATTATTAAAGTCACCAAGGACAATAATCATGGAATTCAGGTGTTTTTGCTCTGCGCACAGTAGCTGGTCCGCAAGAGCTCGCTGAGCTACGAGCACGTCAGCGCACGGTGGAATATAGACTGCAGCCAGGATGAATGAGGAGAATTCACTGGGAGAATAAAAGGGCTTACAGTTGATGAGCAGGTATTCCAGATCAGGAGAGCAGTGTTGGGAGATCACAGTTACATCCGTGCACCAGCCGCTGTTGATGTAGAAGCACACACCTCCACCTTTTGATTTGCCGGAGAGTTCACTGTGGCGGTCTCCACGGAGGAGTTGGAATCCGTCCAGCTGGAGCGCACAGTCCGGTATCTGTTCTGAGAGCCACGTCTCCGTGAAGCACAAAACACATGAGGAGGAGAAGTCTTTGTTTCTTCTCATCAGCAGTGTTAGTTCGTCCATTTTGTTGCAGAGTGAGCGTACGTTGGAGAGAAAGATTCCTGGTAGCGGAGTGCGCATCCCGCGTCTGCGGAGGCCCATGAGCGCACCAGCTCGTTTACCTCTGCGTCTCCTCCGACTCACCTTATTAGCTAAAACATGTACTAAATCCACAGCAGATGCTGGAAAAATTGGCGATAGCTCCACAGGTGTGGTGTTCCGTATGTTCATAAGCTCCTCTCTGGAATATGGGCATGCCGACACAAAGTTTATACACGAAAACAAGCAAAATAGAGCGCACCAAAACACCATGGCAACCGTCCTCGGCGCCATCTTGGAAAAGATCAAACTACATTATCTACATCATTACTAAACTACTACATTATTATTATTACAAAGCTTCTGGGAGACTGTCCTACAGACAGATGAGATACAAATGGAACTTTTTGCCAAGGGACATTAGCTGTATGTTCACAGACAGAAAAATAAAGCATATCAAGAAAAGAACACGTGTTCTTTTCTTGATATGCTTTATTTTTACTGTCCCTACTGTGAAACATGGAGGAAGTTGTGTTATGTTCTGGGGCTGCTTTGCTGCATCTGACACAGGGTGTCTTGAATCTGTGCAGGGTACAATGAAATCTCAAGACTATCAAGTGATTCTAGAGAGAAATGTGCTGGCCAGTGTCAGAAAGATTGGTCTCAGTAGCAGGTCATATTAGGGTAACCCTAACAGGACAATGACCCAAAACACACAGCTAAAAACACCCAAGAATGGCTAAGAGGAAAACACTGGACTATTCTAAAGTGGCCTTCTATGAGCCCTGACCTCAATCCTATTGAACATCTTTGGAAGGAGCTGAAACATGCTGAAAAGGAACCCTCCAAACTTAAGTGTATCTTTTATCTATTTCCTCATCAAGCTAACCTTTAGTGTTGGAGTTGAAGATCTAAGCTCCACCACAACTCTCTGGTCTGGAGAAAGGTTTCCCCACTTATCGCACAGCTGGACCAGGAACGGTGTGGGAATGCCATGACCGTTTAAGATCTGCAAAGGCTGCAAACAAAAACACAAAAGTAAGAGTTTTACATTTAGTTTGACCTCAAGAGCATTAATAATAAATACAGCTAATGTGAACTTCACCTGCTCAGGTCCACTGATCAGTTTAAGCTGTGATGGGACTCCGGGAGTCAGTTTAATGATGGAATGTTCTGTGTAGTCGCTGTAGCTGAAGCAAATCTCTCTGGGCCCGAGAGACCCGGAGAGGAAACGGAGTCCAGTCACCAGAACAGAACTGCTGCTCTTCTGTAGCACACACACACACACACACACACACACACACACACACACACACACACACACACACACAAAGAGGACCTGTTACAGATTTTAATTTTACACGGGGACGGAATTCATTTTAGATTTTTTTTCCCTTCAGTATCAGCTCCAGCAGAATTTTACTCCATTAGGTTTTTTTCTGGCTAATCTTGCTTCTCTGATATTCAGATCTTAACATCTTCGGTCCCTAAAAAAAAAAAAATCTAATAAATTACAGATTAAATAAATCTATTAAGAATATAACAACCCAAAAATAATGGAATTTATTTACAACTTCATGATAAAAGCCATGAAATCTCATCTATTGTCACTAATCTCCAAACTACCAAGGGACTAAAGACAAAAAAATGGCAGAAATGAACAATTTATTGCTGCTGGACTGTAGAAAAGCAGTGTAATAGATTTAAATACTCATGTGGGATACAGGACATTACATCCTACACATCAGGCTGTAGTCGATGAACTTTCTCTGAACCCTATAGGCTACATTACCATCCCGATCACAGATTTATTTAATAACTAGTGCTGGGTATCGTTAAATATATTTCAATACTACTACTTTAACAATACCTGGTTTTAAATACCAGTACCTTAATGATACTTTTTCGGTACCTATATGTATAATTCTTAGAGAAAAGAACAAAGTACAAAAAGTTTTTTTAATAAATAAACCAAAAACATAATTTTATGGCATATTTTTCATTTATTATTATTATTACTATTTATCTATCTCTTACCTTGGGATGCTGTCTTCCCTCTCACACACCTCCAGTGTTTTTATTGAAGCAGCAGAGAATAAAGGCTGCGAACTCGGGTCAGTTTTTATTTTTTTATGCAGTCGGAGACTGTAGTCTACACGCTGCAGCTCGCAAGTTAATTCCATGCGTGATGAGGTGCTTTGACTAATTGATGGTATTCCTGTTTTTCGCAGCACAAATCTTACTGCATATGCTGCACCTTACTCTGTTCCTGTTAACCTTTCCTTTTTTCACTTCCTGACAGCTTTTATGAGGTAACATTACAAACAGTGCAACTCAACTTTAGAGAAATGCAAAACAGCATTAAGAAGGAAAATATCCTAAAAGGAAGTTACAGCAACAGGTGGATAAAAAAGTGACAGGTAAATTAAAATTATTACAAGAATTATTTTAATATAAGTAGAAATGTATTTCTAGAAACTGAAATAAAATCGTTTTATGCCTCTGACTCATACTTTGAAAGCCTTACTGGAGAATACAGCAGATGTGATTGATGACAACCTTTGATTTTATCTGTCCTATATGATCAGCAGCGGTAATATTTAACTGTCCATTGTCTGACAAGTACAGAACAACAACTGTTCACTGTTACATAAAACTATTTTATATCTTATATAACACCCTGTATCTTTTGATTAGTACTCACAGCCTCTCTCTCTCTCCATCATCTTCACATTTTTAAGGGACAAAAACAAATGTACAACAAATCACCGCTCTCTCTATTGCGTACCAGATGCCTCTCCACGAACGTGCCTTTGCAGACCGACAGCAGCTGCAGAGCACAGCGAAACAGCTCTCATAGGCCTCAAAACCCTGGTTATTAGCATTAGTGACCTTTGACCTCAAGGACATTTCTCTCTGTTAGTAATACTTTTAATCCAGGCAGAAACGACTCCCCCTCTAAATCTTGATTCACCTTATCTGTATTTACGTTCCACTCCCTGGCCTGCCTGACTTTCTCAGGCTTGAACCCTGAACTTGATCCGTTTCAAGGTTAAAACAAAACTGAAACAGGAAGCAGGATTTTAGCAGGCTAAGTTCTACTCTGGAGCTGAAACGATCACTATGTTTATAAATAAAAATTAGCATTTTAAATTTGTGCACCAACCTGCCATTTGTAGGAAATGTTTGAGCTGTCGAGACCTTCAGCCTCCACAGTGATGAGATCCACACATTCAGGGGTGAGCCTCGGGGTGATGTTGTCATATTGGTCCATAAGCTCCAACTCTGCATGAAGACAACATTGCAGGTCACATAAGAGTAGAAAAGTATAAATAAAAGTATTTATGAGTGAACTCACTGATGTGTCCAGATAATATTTCACCGAGCTTCAGTGTGCTTTGAGGTAGAGTTGCTTTCAGACGAGCTGGTTCATCTGGACAAGGTCTACCAATAACACAAGAAGAGATGTATATATTTTAAAGCAAGCAGGATTTTAAATTAAAGTGAAAGTTTAAAAAGTACATTTCAATACTTTGAGAAACAAAAGTGAAAATTGTAACAAAACAATTCAATATACTAACTCTCACTACCTGTTAGTAAGGAGTACTGCACTTAAAAAAATGACATTACTTTTTTAGCACAAAGAAATATCTGAAATCTAAAGTGGGAAAAAGTATTTGAATAAGACATGAACATTTAAAAAAAATTCTTTATTAGTTTTCAAATTACAATGTACAATGCAACCACACATCTAAGCTCTGTCCTATGAAGGCATATTAGAGCCACCCATAAGAAAAAAAGGAGGAAGCGAAAAGATGAAAAACAAAATGTTGAGAAAAGGTTTAATTATTTCCAGAATAAAGTCAAACTGTCCAAAAATGGCATAAATATGCTTCCAGTATATGTACAAAAATGGGGTGTTTCAAAAATATCCAGGAAGTGAACCTCATAGAACCCTGACTGTATTTATTATTATTTTAAGTACTCTGGGTGTGTTTTTCCAGAATCAGAATCACTTAGTTTATTGTCATTGAAACAAGTACAACAAAATTAGGTGCAGTTCCATTGTCAGAATCAAGGAAAAAGTATAAATATATATAAAGAGTGTAAAGTTATATTATCAACAACAGAAGATAAAAATAAAAACTACCATATTGACATGGAATAATATTGCACACGATAAAAATTGCATAGGGTTTAGATTGAAGTGTTTTTAAGTGTGATTCAGTGCCCTGATGGCAGCAGTTGGAACAGATCGTGGGTGGGATGTAATAGAATAAAATAGAATAGAAAAGTCCTTTATTGTCCTTCAGTGGGGAAATTCAGGTGCACCAGCAGCAAGTTACAGGCAAGTAGAGACAAAACAAATTCATACAAGAGCAAAAAGATATATGTAGAATGGAAAACTAAAAGCAAAAAAGTCATGGCACAAAAAAATATGTAATAATACCAGCATAGATACTAGTAAAACAATGTACAATCATCAAAAGTCATTACCAGATAAAGTCACAGAACTATCAAACTGAATACGGTTACTGTTATGAGGGATGTGCATAAAAAACTGGTTGTGCATAAGAAACTGTGCAAATATAGCAGGATGTAAACACTTTAGTCAAGTTCAGATAAAATCACAGAACTATCAAACAGAATAGTATTATTATTATGAGGGATGTGCAATATTTTGTGCATAAAAAACTGTGCAAATACATCAGGGACGTACACACTTAAGCAGTTTGTTGGGAGCAGTGGTGGTTATACAGTCTAACAGCTGCTGGGAGGAAGGATCTACGATAACGCTCTTTCCTGCATCTAGGAAGCAGCAGCCTGTCACTAAAGGAGCTCTCCAGTTCTCCAACAGCATCATGCATGGGATGGGAGACGTTGTCTAACACTGATATCATTTTGGCCAGAGTTCTTCTGTCTCACACTGTCTGCACTTTCTCTAGGGGGCATCCTAAGACAGAGCTAGCCTTCCTGGTCAGCTTATCTAACTGCTTCCTCTCAGCTGTAGATAAGCCACTGCTCCAACTGACTACACCATAGAACATGAAGGTCTTCAGGAGTCTCCTCAGCAGGTAGTCTGCTCTGACCCTTCCTGTAAAGAGCATTAGTGTTGACTCCAATCCAGTTTATTGTTCAGGTGAACACTCAGGTACTTATGAGTCCACTATCTCTACGTCTGCTCCCTGGATGTTCACCGGTGTCAGCGTTGTGGGTCTGCACCTGCAGAAATCCACCACCAGCTCCTTGGGTTTTCCCTCGTTGATCTGGAGGTGGTTCAGCTGGTACCAGTCTACGAAGTCCTGTATCAACTGTCTGTACTCTGAGCCGTCCTGACCTCTGATGAGACCGACTATAGCAGAGTCATCAGAGAACTTCTGTAGATGACAGCCTAGGGAGTTGATGGAGAGGTCTGCAGTATAGAGGGTGAACAGGAACGGTGCTAGCACAGTTCCCTGAGGGACCCCCTTACTGCAGACCAGTCTGTCAGAGACACAGCCTCGTGTCCTCACATACTGTGGGCGGCCAGTTAGGTAGTCCAGTATCCACTGGGACAGATGATGGTCCACTCCTGACAGCTCCAACTTGTCTGTCAGAAGTTCTGGCTGGATGGTATTGAAAGTAAGTAAGTAACTTTTATTTATATAGCACCTTTCACAGAAACAAATCACAAAGTGCTTCAAAAAACATCAAAATTAAAACATGATTAAAGACAAAGAACCAAAGAATATTAAAACAAAAAAGGCAATTAAAAGATCAAGATAAAATAAAAGACTATAAACAAACAAAAATAACAAAACAAAATAAAAATAACATAAAAACACATACAAATAGTGATTGTTAAACATCAATGAATGAAAATAAAAGATTCAGTTTTATTTATTTATGCTTTTTAAAGGTGTCGACTCGGTACCTTCTCCCCCGGGTTGTGAAGACTGACGGCGGCACGGCTCCCTCGTCTCTTCCTCCTCAGCTCGCGCGGGTTATCAGGCCATTTGGTTGGAGAAGCAACCGCAGAGCTACCAAGAGCTAACAGCTGATGCCTGGTGTAAACAATAGGAGTGTGGCTGCTCCGGTGATCTCCGAACACAAAGTCCGTGGAAAGTGAAAATAAAAACGTTGTCCACAAGATTGTCAGCTCCATGATTCCACAAAGTATTACAGAAACGTAGACAAATAAAACACACCTAAAAAAAGAGTTTTAGAAGAGAAAACTTAGGAATGAATGGGAGCTGCTGGAGCAAGCGGCCGGCTCGTGCGGCGCAGAGAGAGAGAAAAAGAAGTTGTCGATTATGTTTCCCGCTCTGCTGAGGCAGTGACAGTTGTGGAGTTCATCTAGACAGGGTAGGGGGCAGCTAATGATCTCCTGGGCAGACCTGACGATCCTCTGAAGTGAGTTCCTCTGTGCTGTTGTGCAGCTGGAGAACCACACGCAGAGGCAGTAGCACAGGATACTCCCAACAGAACAGTGGTAGAAGGACACCAAAAGCTTTTGAGAGATGATGTTCTTTCTGAGTACTCTCAGGAAGTAAAATCTCTGCTGAACCTTCTTTGCCAAGTCAGTTGAGTGGACACCCCAGGACAGGTCCTCTGTGATGTGGACACCCAGGAAGCAGAAATCCAACACCCTCTCCACACAGATCCCATTGGTGTGCAGTGGTTTCATGTCCATCTCCCTTCTCCTGAAATTCACAACAATTTCCTTAGTCTTCGTTGTGTTCAGAAGCAGGTTATTGCTTGAGCACCACGCAGTCAGCTGCTCGACTTCATGCCAGATGAGCCCCACCACAGCAGTGTTGTCTGCGAATTTGACGATGGTGTTACTGTTGTGTGTGTGTGGGGGGGGGGCAGTCGTGTGTGTACAGTATGAAGAGCAGAGGGCTCAGCACACAGCCCTGGGGAAATCCAGTGCTTATGCTGATGGCCGAGGAGATGCGGGGGCCTACTCTTACCCTTTGCCTGCAGTCTGTCAAGAAGTCCTTAATCCAGAGGCAGGTGGAGTCTGGGAGTCCCAGGTCTAACAGTTTACACACTAATCTGTGAGGGAGGATGGTGTTAAAGGCAAAGCTGAAATCAATAAAGAAGAGGCATGCGTAGCTCCCATGATGCTCAGTAAACAATAAAAAAGGCATTTTATTTATATTATATTGATATTATAATTTATATGAGGTACACATTTTTAACTACTTCTGCAGCTGCATCCACAGAAGAACTCAAAAAAATGTCCTTCCATCTTTCACAATAAAAGTCTCAAACACCTTGAAACAACTGAAACTTGAGAGAGGAAAAAAAAGGAACTATTTTCGACTTTAATCTTTACTTTTTCTGCTGTTTTGTTCTTTTCAGGGTGACCCTAAAATGTCTTCACACTTATATATTATAGCTCATCTCTAATGTAAAATAACAATGTTTGGAGATTTTAATGACCGTTAAATGATGAAACACTAGATGTTTTGCTCTACTTTCTGTAAGTGTTTGGATCTGATGTCCTCTTTTTAAACATACACTAAATCTTGGTGTAGGGTTTGTGGCTTACACAATGGTGAAGCAGAAAGACACGTTCAGGTCCTGGTAGGACACCTGGTAGAAGCGCTCCTCCTCAACCTGTTTGGGCACTAGAACATCAGGCAGCCTCCCCTGGATCACATTTGCCTGATAATCATCTGCAGTCCAGTTAACCTTAAACACAAACAGGGTGGAAAACTTCAGCTGCATAAAAGATACAAGAAAACTACCTGCACTGACATGTAGAAGTGATCAACATTCAACCAACAACCACAGCGAGAAGACAAACCTTAATGCTGGAGGCCATCTCAACAGTGACCGTCACCTCTTCACCAGACTCATCATAAAGCTTATAAAACAGATTCTCCAGCTGTCCTCCTGCTTGCCACGTGATCTTTTCATTGTTCGTCAGGATCAGAGTTTCCTCACCCTGACAGAACACTCGGATCTGCGCCACTCGACTGCTGGGCATGACCTTCACCTCTCTCACAACCTTCTCTATGTGCTTTTGACTCTTAACAAATTAATGAAGAAAGAGAAGATGGAAACATTAAAAATATGAATTTAACGTGATGCAATGTGGGATATTTTTTCAACTTACAGGCATGGTGAACTCAGCTTCGAGCATTTGTGGCTCTCCATTTATTATGTTAAGGTTGATGGGCTTAGTGACAAGCTGGCTTGCTCCTGTGCTGCTGCAGTCTGCCACCACCATGGGAAGTCCTGTAACCTGAAAAAGCACAAAGAAAAGAAGGCAGATAATGTCAACACAAATATATTTATCAAGTTAAAATATACATCAATAGAAGAGAAGAACCACAGTGAGGGTGTAAAAATGGTGAAACAGAAGCAGAATTTAAAGCATCAGTCCGTTATTTGATAAACATGACTACAGGTTCTAAATTTGTCCAACATAGGAACGTCAATACCTGGCAGCGAACCAGCTGTTTGGGGTTGGCTGTGAGGTTTCCAGCCACGTCGTGAACTTCAACGGTAAAATTGGCAGAGTTTCCATTTTCCACTTTGACTGGGTTTGAATCCGGTTTCACAACAAGGGAATGTGGATTTCCTGAAATATATGAAGACTTTAATTAAGATATTTTAGTGCTGTCATGCGATTAAAAAATGTGTGATTAATTATGATCTGTAATTAATTAATCTAATTAATCACATTTTTTATCGCACCTAAAAAATAGCTGAAGAAAGCCCTCCTCTTGAGGTATTGTCAGACCAATAGATTGATATATAACATCAAAAAGTGTCTTTATGAAGTCATTTTTTGTGTTTAACAGACTTGAACAGATTCAGTCCCAGTGCAACCATTACTTTGGTCAGTGGACTCAGTCTGCAGGAGCTCTGTTAACCCCTCATCTGACTTTATGTTATGTTTTATCTGCTGTAAAGCACATTGTGTTGCTATGCAGGAAATGTGCTCTATAAATAAAGTTTGATTTGATCTGCTCTTCCACCAAGAATGAATTTTAGATTTCTTTTTTTTTTTTTTTTTTTTTTTAACCCC
>SSNR01000307.1:337675-375682 GCA_006937965.1 Callopanchax toddi | reverse complement strand
GTCTCAAGGTTAATATAGTCCAACAACAGATTCCTATACTGGTTCAAACTGAGATTATTTTTGTTTTTCCAGTTTATGAGGATCGTTTTCTTAGCGATGCATAGGGCCGTTAGAACCATGTGAGCTGAATTAATCTCTGTGATGACATCATCTAAATCTCCCAGCAAGCAAACTGGAGGGGAAGCTGGAATATTACATTTCAGACACTTTGACAGGTCTTCACATATCCAGGACCAAAATCTCTGCACAGGTGGACAAAACCAAAGTGCATGAATATAGGTGTCAGGAGTGTTGTCTGTGCAGCTTGTGCAAATTTCAGATGGTGCATAACCCATCCTGAACATCCGATGACCTGTATAGTGAACTCTATGTAGGATTTTATATTGAATTAATTGTAAACTGGGGTTTCTAGTCATTCTAAAAGATTTTAAACATGTCTGAGACCAGAAGTTTTGGTCATAACTGAGTGATAGGTCTGCCTCCCACTTTGCTATAGGAAGAGATATCGAATCATGTACTTTAGACAGTAACCTATATATTTTAGATAGTAACTTCGGAGATTTGAGATTAAGGAAATTTAATACCCTTGCTGGTGTTTGTAGTTCTGTTCTATTAAACTTAAATTTATGTTTTATTATAGATTTAATTTGCTGATATTCTAAAAATCTATTCCTGTCAACCCCATATTGTGAGACTATCCTGTTAAATGGGATGAAATCAGTTCCCTCAGAGATATGATCCAGGTATATGATTCCTTTACTCCTCCAGTCTGAGAAGTTGATCATATTGTTGTTTTGTAGGATGTCAGGATTGTTCCAGATGGGTGTACGCCTGCATGGAATCAGTGAAGACTCAGTCATTTTCAGATACTCCCACCATGCTGTCAGCGAAGAGCTGATGTTAGGGCTTTTAAAGCAAGCATTTCGTTTAATGTTTGAGCTAATAAATGGTAGATCTGAAATCTCTATATTGTTGCATATTGTCTGTTCTACGTCTAACCAGGACTCATCTAGTGGGTCCTGCTTAATCCATCTTGAGATGTATTGTAGCCTGTTGGCTAAGAAGTAATGATAAAAATTAGGTACATCTAGTCCTCCTCTATCTTTGGTTTTCTGTAGCGTTTTCAGGCTAATACGTGGAGGTTTATCCTTCCAAAGAAATTTAGAAATAGACGAGTCCAGAGATCTAAACCAGTCAGATGATGGTTTATTTGGAATCATTGAAAATAGGTAATTGATTCTTGGTAAAACCATCATTTTAATTGAAGCAACTCTCCCCATGAGCGATATGGGTAGAGACTTCCATCTGACCAGATCATCTTCCACTTTCTTTAAGAGTGGGATGTGGTTTAGTTTAGTTAAATCTGCCAGTCTAGGAGAGATATTAACACCTAAGTATGTAATATTCCCTGACTGCAACTGTGTATTAGGACAGTTGGTAAAGGAGCAATTAATTGGAAGAACTGTAGATTTTAACCAGTTTATTGAATAATCTGAAACTTTTGAAAAAGAGTTTATCAATTCAATGACCTGAGAGAGGGAGGATTGTGAATGCTGGAGAAACAGTAATACATCATCTGCATAAAGACTGATTTTATGTTCTATGTCTTTACATTTTATTCCTTTAATATCTTTACTTTGCCTGATTGCTGCTGCTAGCGGTTCAATAAAAACAGCAAACAGTGAGGGGGAGAGTGGACATCCCTGCCTGGTCCCCCTCTGAAGACAGAAGCTGGCTGATGTCCGGTCGTTTGTCCTGACACGAGCTGTTGGAGAACTGTATAAGATTTTTAACCAGTTTATAAAAGAATTTCCAAAACCAAATTTATGTAGGGTTGCAAATAAAAATTTCCAGTTTACTCTATCAAAAGCTTTTTCTGCATCTAGAGATAAAATATTAGTTTCAATGTTTTTACTGTTAGAGTAATCTATTAAACTAAGTAATCTACGTGAGTTTGTGGACGAGTGTCTTCCTTTNTTGAGAGAAGAAAGCAAGCTTCCCCAAAAACACACGGTTTGGGAGTCAGGTGACGTAGTGAGAGGGAGACAGAGGAAGACTACAGCAGAAAACAGAAGAAGATGAGTAAGTTGCTGAACTCCATAATTTGTGGTGCGCATTTTCCTTGGGATTAAAAGGAGGGTGACTTGAATGAAAACAAGATGGGGTTCAGAACAAAGTACAAAATCAGGCTGAAATCTACTGCAGAAGTAGTGTTTTCACGGTACCATCATTTCTGTTTTCTGTACCGGTACCAGTGAAAATCCACGGTTCTCGGTACCAAAGCAAAATAAAAACAGGAATCGAAGTAAATCAGAGGTCTGTTTGGACTTTATTGTTTTGCTTCATTTTGACTGACGGTTTTAAAAAATCCGGTCATAATCTATTTTTACCCGTCACTTATTAATTTAAAAATTATAATAATGACATTTTCAGCAGCATTATTTCATTCCTTTTAACAAACATTGTTAATTGTTCCTCGACTGTTTCATCCTCCACTGCAGTTCGGAGAACCTGAGTGTTTAATTAAGCTGCAGAGGATCGCGTGGTTCTGATGTTAGTTGATCTTACACTGGGCCCAGTTCAGATCATAAATCCAGACTGATCTAGAGAATAAACCAGCTGGTTCGTTCCTGGGTCTCGGGTCTCTGGTTCCGGCTAGATCTACCCTGGATGGCCGGCTGCAGGCGGTGCCTGTGAGCTCCTAGCCGCGACCCCCCAGGGGCTCTAGCGCGGCGACTGCTGGGGGGCCCACGCGGGGTGAGCCTCTGCGCCCTCTGGGGGAGAGTTTAGCGACTGCCCTGACGGCGATCTCCCTGGGGTGTCCGTGCCCTGGGTGGCCTCTGGACGTCTGGGGCCTGGACCTCCTCCGCGTCCTCCATGGGCCTTGGGGCGGGTCTGTGGCTCCTCGAACTTATTATTGAATGTTTCAATAGAGAAACCTTACATTAACAAGCATGCGTATATACACACAGGTGATCACAAGGTGCTCACATAAAGACGGACTCAGGTGTTTTCAGACACATTGACTGGGGCTGTGGTTGACACTGAACTCTCTTGAACTGGTGTACACGTATACATTTGAAGAATATCACAACTGTTGTGTATTCATATGCTGTTTGTTGCTGTTGTATCTTTTCTCCCTGTTTTGTTTTGCTTGTTTGTTTGTTTTTTATTTACAGGTCTAGAAGTGGATTCTTCACATCTCTTGTTCTCTTCTTTTTCTGTTTACTTTCTCCCCCATCCCTCTTTCTGTACCCTTCCCTTCACTTTCAGGCTCCGTGTCCAATCAACCATAACAATATTCTAATAAAGATTTTGGGGGTTATATTTAAACAAAAATCAGGAGGAGTTTTATAGCAGTGGCTGTAACCTCTCACCTGAAACAGCAACACTGTTGGGCTTGTTTTTGGCACTCAGACATTATTCTGTTTGCTCCACAGCCGGACAGGACACGGGGTTAAAAAAAAAAAAAAAAAAAAAAAAAAACCCNTCAGTTCCCTCAAAGAAATGTTCCAGGTATACGATTCCTTTACTCCTCCAGTCTGAGAAGTTGATCATATTGTTGTTTTGTAGGATGTCAGGATTGTTCCAGATGGGTGTACGCCTGCATGGAATCAGTGAAGACTCAGTCATTTTCAGATACTCCCACCATGCTGTCAGCGAAGAGCTGATGTTAGGGCTTTTAAAGCAAGCATTTCGTTTAATGTTTGAGCTAATAAATGGTAGATCTGAAATCTCTATATTGTTGCATATTGTCTGTTCTACGTCTAACCAGGACTCATCTAGTGGGTCCTGCTTAATCCATCTTGAGATGTATTGTAGCCTGTTGGCTAAGAAGTAATGATAAAAATTAGGTACATCTAGTCCTCCTCTATCTTTGGTTTTCTGTAGCGTTTTCAGGCTAATACGTGGAGGTTTATCCTTCCAAAGAAATTTAGAAATAGACGAGTCCAGAGATCTAAACCAGTCAGATGATGGTTTATTTGGAATCATTGAGAATAGGTAATTGATTCTTGGTAAAACCATCATTTTAATTGAAGCAACTCTCCCCATGAGCGATATGGGTAGAGACTTCCATCTGACCAGATCATCTTCCACTTTCTTTAAGAGTGGGATGTGGTTTAGTTTAGTTAAATCTGCCAGTCTAGGAGAGATATTAACACCTAAGTATGTAATATTCCCTGACTGCAACTGTGTATTAGGACAGTTGGTAAAGGAGCAATTAATTGGAAGAACTGTAGATTTTAACCAGTTTATTGAATAATCTGAAACTTTTGAAAAAGAGTTTATCAATTCAATGACCTGAGAGAGGGAGGATTGTGAGTGATTTCAAAGGTGTGTGTGTGTGTGTGTGTGTGTGTAACTGTTTAAACAGTGCCATGATATCCACCTTACACCTAAAAACAACAGTATTCATATAGTGGAACATTGTTTTAGAGTGAAAACTACAGGGGTCAATGCTGCTTTTAAATAAGGGTGAAGGACATGTCCCTCCTGGACCCCCCAAATTATATCCATGTCTTCCACCATGCAGGCATTGCTGGACTGGTGGTGTTGTGAGCTGATCCGGTTCATGACTAGGGTTGGCTACCGAAGTTCGGTCCGGGTATGGGACCGACCGTTACATCATCGGTAGTAACCAGACTGAAATACAAGATGAATTTCGGTGCGCCATTTCGGTACCCCAAAATATGTAGCCACCTAATTACGCCCTCTGGTGTTTGCCGTTAATAAGCTGTAGCCTGTAGCACACAAACGTCACGTGACACGCACACAGCAGGCTGCTGCAGGAAACACAACCCCGACACGCGCACTCGCCCATCTCCTCGTCCCTGCAGCAGTCCAGCGGTGATGGCAGCGGCAGCTCCTCGCATCTCTTCGCCCCGCAGAGCAAGGGCACTGGTCTGAAGGGTGCGGGCAGAGGTCCACTTCATGCCGGCCATCACTCACTCGCAGCGCGTCCCACCAATCCTCGCTCCAGCTGCTGGGACCAGACGCTCGACTCCTCGCCGCTCACCAGGACAACCGATCAACCTCCTCCTCACATCCTGCTGCTTCTCCTTTTTTCCTTCAGCACACCTTTCATTTCCTTCGTTGCCTGTCCTTCTCTTTTCTGTCCTATTCACTCTCTCTCTCGCTCTGTCAACCTGAGTGGCTCCTAAATAAGTTTCCTCCTGGACACGCCCACTTACAACAGGTGATAGTGATTATCAATCATGTTAAAATCAGTCCACAGTGATCCAAAGAATTAAAAACAAACAATATTAAAACAATAAAAAACATGCAATAATAATGTATAAAAACATGCAAATAAATAAAACTTAAAATCAAAACCAAATTTTCACTGTGTGACAACAAGAACACCAAAGAGCACCGATCTGAGTGTTAGTTCAGTGTTTAGGATCGTATTTCCATTGTTAATCAGTAGATTGAGTTGATGTTCAGTTAATAATTGTACAGTTAATGTTTTGTACATTTAATTAATGTACAGTATAATGTAAATGTTTTCTTTCTTTATATTATGAAGAATTTTATGTTAAAATATTGTTGGTCAGTTTGATTGGCTAGGCCTTTGTGAAAAATTGTGTTTTTTGGTTTTAAAAGTACAGATTTAAATACCGTTTAGGAACCGGTACCGTTTTAAAAGTATCGAAATGGCACCGGTACCGAATGAAACCCTTTCAATACCCAACCCTATTCATGACTGGACTGCACAGAGCCATAGAGCCAGCTGTGCTGGACTCGCGGTGGTCCAGTAGTGCAGCTGTGAAATGCGCTGCTCGTTTTAATCCGTATTTCCTGTTGCAGCGAGGCTCAGATAAAGAGCGCTCTAAAAGGTGAGCCGGTGTCATAATAACACCAGCACGGCCATCAGCTGTGTGTTATGTCGCAGCATCACGTGTAGGTCACGTGATCACTTCCTGAAACTGCGGGGCTTTGAGCCTCACAAAGCTGATCAGTGACACACAAACACCGACAGGAGACCAGCTTAGCACACACATATCACTGCAGGAGCAGACAGCAGGCAAAAACAGTCAAGCAATTAAAAAACATAACGCGTTAATTATGGCTGTAATTAATTAATCATAATTAACGCGCTAATCTGACACCCCTGTGATATTTATCTACATATTGACAAATAAGAAGCAAAGATCCAGTGCAGGATTTGGATGCAAACACAAATCTAAGCTTTTATGTTTCTGCAGACTGATTAGATGTCTGTTACCTCCACAGTTTGAGATACTTTAAAGATGCAATTCAGAGTTTTCCCATTTTTGGGAAATATGTATAATTTTTTTTATAAATCCATATCAGTGACAGTCTGACCTTGTTCTATGATATAAGATAAGTCAATATATCAAGGTTTTGTTTTTACTAAGCCCACTCCCTGTCCCACAGAGCCACACACAATTAGAACTGAGTGCCAGTCAGCATTAGCCAATAGTGTTAGATATCTGCCTACGTACAGATGTCAATCACATAGTGCGCGCGAGTGTTTGTGGAAGTACCTAGACTGGTATGGACAAGTAAGTCTTTAATCCTCCCAGGTTTCCAAATAACTAGCAAGTGTTTAAAAGTGTAAAGTTGAGAGAAGAAAGCAAGCTTCCCCAAAAACACACGGTTTGGGAGTCAGGTGACGTAGTGAGAGGGAGACAGAGGAAGACTACAGCAGAAAACAGAAGAAGATGAGTAAGTTGCTGAACTCCATAATTTGTGGTGCGCATTTTCCTTGGGATTAAAAGGAGGGTGACTTGAATGAAAACAAGATGGGGTTCAGAACAAAGTACAAAATCAGGCTGAAATCTACTGCAGAAGTAGTGTTTTCACGGTACCATCATTTCTGTTTTCTGTACCGGTACCAGTGAAAATCCACGGTTCTCGGTACCAAAGCAAAATAAAAACAGGAATCGAAGTAAATCAGAGGTCTGTTTGGACTTTATTGTTTTGCTTCATTTTGACTGACGGTTTTAAAAAATCCGGTCATAATCTATTTTTACCCGTCACTTATTAATTTAAAAATTATAATAATGACATTTTCAGCAGCATTATTTCATTCCTTTTAACAAACATTGTTAATTGTTCCTCGACTGTTTCATCCTCCACTGCAGTTCGGAGAACCTGAGTGTTTAATTAAGCTGCAGAGGATCGCGTGGTTCTGATGTTAGTTGATCTTACACTGGGCCCAGTTCAGATCATAAATCCAGACTGATCTAGAGAATAAACCAGCTGGTTCGTTCCTGGGTCTCGGGTCTCTGGTTCCGGCTAGATCTACCCTGGATGGCCGGCTGCAGGCGGTGCCTGTGAGCTCCTAGCCGCGACCCCCCAGGGGCTCTAGCGCGGCGACTGCTGGGGGGCCCACGCGGGGTGAGCCTCTGCGCCCTCTGGGGGAGAGTTTAGCGACTGCCCTGACGGCGATCTCCCTGGGGTGTCCGTGCCCTGGGTGGCCTCTGGACGTCTGGGGCCTGGACCTCCTCCGCGTCCTCCATGGGCCTTGGGGCGGGTCTGTGGCTCCTCGAACTTATTATTGAATGTTTCAATAGAGAAACCTTACATTAACAAGCATGCGTATATACACACAGGTGATCACAAGGTGCTCACATAAAGACGGACTCAGGTGTTTTCAGACACATTGACTGGGGCTGTGGTTGACACTGAACTCTCTTGAACTGGTGTACACGTATACATTTGAAGAATATCACAACTGTTGTGTATTCATATGCTGTTTGTTGCTGTTGTATCTTTTCTCCCTGTTTTGTTTTGCTTGTTTGTTTGTTTTTTATTTACAGGTCTAGAAGTGGATTCTTCACATCTCTTGTTCTCTTCTTTTTCTGTTTACTTTCTCCCCCATCCCTCTTTCTGTACCCTTCCCTTCACTTTCAGGCTCCGTGTCCAATCAACCATAACAATATTCTAATAAAGATTTTGGGGGTTATATTTAAACAAAAATCAGGAGGAGTTTTATAGCAGTGGCTGTAACCTCTCACCTGAAACAGCAACACTGTTGGGCTTGTTTTTGGCACTCAGACATTATTCTGTTTGCTCCACAGCCGGACAGGACACGGGGTTAAAAAAAAAAAAAAAAAAAAAAAAAATCCTCATCTGGAGACCTCTAATAACTCTCCCCGTCTGAGGAGCGCAGCGCAACGAGTGCCTCTGACTGCAGCATTCATATGTCTCAGTTCAGCTCATAAATCCAGAATGATCTCTAGAGAATAAACCAGCTTGGTTGAACGCTGTCGGGGTTTTCTGAACCGCTCCACTCCAGACAGGGAGCGCCGCGTCAGGAGTCTGGAGCGCTGCGCATTACGTGTGAGTGCCTCTGACTGCAGTATTCATATGTCTCATAACTAAACAGCTGATCACAATCTTGCATCAATAAGTGCATTTATACCATTTGAAGACATGAACAGACTGTGATTTAACTCTTAAATGCCACAGATTGTTGTTCAGATTCTCGTTTTTATTCAGTTCAGAGACACAGGTGGAGTTGGTCTTGTGTGCATGCACGTCGTGTGTGTGTGTGTGTGTGTGTGTGTGTGTGTGTGTGTGTGTGTGTGTTCGGGCCTCCAAGTCTGAAAACTTACACAACTTTCAGACCAGTTTTTGCGTGAGCAGGATTATAAAAGAGGCCCCGGTCGGTGTCTATCAGCAGTCACGAGAAACGGCTGCTCACAGCCCACAGGCTGCTGTAGCAACTCGCCAATATAGCGTGGTCTGATGGCACGCACACACACATACACACACTCTCACACACACAGGTGTGTGATTTTAATTAGTCAAAATGACCGAAAATAATCAGATAGCGCCACAAAAACCGAGTCGACCCACTGACTCTGTACCACCAGTACCTCATAAATCCTGGAACCGTAACATTGAAATTGTTTTAGTACCGAGTTGGTACCAAAAAAATGAGTTTTTTGACAACACTATGCAGAACCATGGATACACAGAAAAGGTACCGAGGGGATTGGACTGGGGACAGACTGGGACCTTCAGCAGCAGCAGAAACTCAGTCAGGAGCTAAACGCCTGTCAGGAACTCATAAACTAGTAAGTGTTGTTAAAGTTTTAAGAGTGTTAAATGACAATAAACTTTCAGTGATAGCAATGTACTTGTATAAATGTCTATATATAGCCATGTTAAAATTGCGCAGGTAAGATAAACAGATTAAACCAAATTGGGTCAGACCAGGTCGGTTCAGACCCTCTAGGTCTGACCATGCACTGAACATTTGTCTCAGATTTTATTTCAGTTATGTGGCTAGATATTTGATGCATTATGATCTCAGTTTTTCTATGGCTTTGGATATTCAGTATTTAAAATAAATACATTTTCGTATTCAGGATCTGACGCCTGGTGTTGCACAGAACCCGTGTATTTTATGAGCAGAGACAAGAACGTCTTCCTCTGACTATGTCACTCACAGTGTCTCGCAAGGGGTGCAGTTTTTAGATGGACTAGCTAGGAGAGACAAGTTAGAGCAGTTATATTACCTTTTCCTTTTAAACATCACCCGTTTTCCAATGAATATATAAAGTTTAGACCTGTTACAACATAAGGGCTTCAACATGTGTTTATTGTGGAAGATGGCCTTCATAAAAAGCAAAAGACGGTAAATTAATTTTAGATTCAAGATGGGTTTTAGCTCAATTTATAATTTTTTACTTGATGATTGTTGTTCAAGTAAGCTAAAAAGAAAACATTTTTAAAAC
Source organism: Callopanchax toddi (assembly GCA_006937965.1). Classification (NCBI taxonomy): domain Eukaryota; kingdom Metazoa; phylum Chordata; class Actinopteri; order Cyprinodontiformes; family Nothobranchiidae; genus Callopanchax; species Callopanchax toddi. Next base: position 365,969 of record SSNR01000307.1, on the reverse strand, counting down.
TTTAAAGTGATGAGGAAATCAAGTTTCTAATAAATTATTTTAAATTTGAAAATAAAAACATTCTTACCAGGACAAAGGCTGATCTTAACAGTCCGGGTCACTTTTTTTAGTCCAGGAAACTTCACATTCAGGTTGTAACTCTGCAAAGTAAAATTAATTTAAACAAACAAACAAACATCCAGTTTGTTCCCATTTATGTATACTGAGCTTAATTTTATGAATATTTATAATATTCAACAGCGCCTCAAGCTGGTGGATGTTCTCCTCTGATAGCAAAGTTGATTTTTGTGTAACCTTGGATTGATGGACTTTTCCTCTTGCTTCGACATCTTCAATGGTTAAAGTGGTCGCACTGCAGCTCAGCGACTCATAAGTTATTTCCAGGCCACTAAATGAATGGATGGATGAATGAATGGATGGATGAATGAATAGATAAATTATAGATTTATGAGTGAAGTGACCCACCTGCACTTTAGGACAGGCTGGAGGTTGAGAGGCGGCGCTGTTGGGTTGTCATAATGATCTGTGAACTGCACAGGAATGTTGAACGGTACTCCCACACGAACAGTGGAGCTCACATCGCTCAAGGTAAAGTTCTCAGCATTTCCCTCTGAAAGAGATAAAAACAATTTCCAAGGAATTCAGAAAGAATAAACAAATTTATTTACTGAGAACGAAGACTCCGTTTACCTTTGATGGTGAATTCGAGCACGTAGCTGGGAAGCTTCTTGCCTCCATAGACAGTGGCACTATTGTCACGCAGCACAGTCGTTAGAGTGAGGGTATAGTTCCCCAATTCTATGAGAGATTCTGCCAAAAATGGAAACAGAACACGTTCATGTCGTCGCTTTAGGGCTAAAACCTTATAACTTAATTTCATAATTAGAACGTTTCTACTGTTGTGATTAACCAGAATTTAGGACAGCTAAGCTCACATTAGGAACATATAGCTGAATCTCAGAGATGACACAGAACATAGTGTCCACAGATAGAAGGCCTTAAAACTGATAAATGAAGAGTCACCATAGCAACCACAGTTTGGAATGCCAGTCTAGGGCAGGGGTTGAAGCAGAGTATTTTATAGAGAGGTATAGGTAGTAAGCGCAGCTCTGCTCGAGACCGGCAGGTTCAAACACACTTCTGTCCAGGTGGCGGAAGCACGTAGTAAAGTACGCACAATCAGTGTAATAATGTAAATAATTATTCATTATTTTCTTTAAGAAAAACAATAACAAATTTAGATACATGCTCAGACCGGGTTTGAACCCAGGACTCCAATATGAAACGTGGTTGCTCTACGCTGGTGCTGGCGTTAAGGGTAAATGCGGGACAGTATCTAATTTTGTGGAACGTGTGAAAAGTAATGAAAATACAGGACAATCCTGCACAAAACGGGACATCTGGTCACCCTAACCACTAGTGTACATCCTGGACTGAGGGGCTCGTTCCGGACCGGTCTATCCAGATCACGCCTCCTTCACCTGAACACAGTTCCTCACACAACAGCACCTCGATCTGCTGGGGTGCTGTAGTTTTATTGGTGGAGACGTAGCACTATTTTCTGCTGGGTATTAGTGGGGACTCGTCACCTCCGTCCACGCTAAAGGCTGAACACGGTCCGGAGATGTCCGCGCTGCGCCGCGGGAGCGCCATGGTTTTGGCCAGACTTGTACGGGACCTGTTCCTGAGCAGCGCGCAATAGAACGCTGCTTGGAAAATCGCACCCATGACCTTCAGTGTTCTCACGTATGTTAATTTATGAGAGAGAGAGAGGGAGGAAGAGGGAGAGAGAAAGAGAGAGAAAGAAAGAAAGAAAGAAAGAAAGAAAGAAAGAAAGAAAGAAAGAAAGAAAGAAAGAAAGAAAGAAAGAAAGAAAGAAAGAAAGAAAGAAAGAAAGAAAGAAAGAAAGAAAGAAAGAGAGAGAGAGAGAGAGAGAGATCTGATGGAACTTTTTTCTCTTTTGTCCCAATTGACGGAATTCCATCTCCACGACGGAGAACTTAACCACTGGTCTAGGGTATAATGTCACAGTAACTTAGAACTAAACCAAAACACAAGATAATTTATGCACCCACTCGCATCTGGACTCTGGCATTATCATAAATCAGCCAAAGAGGAACTCTGATAACAGGCCCTGCTGTAATGACCATGATATAGACAGGCAGGAGTAGAGACACGTCAGACTTTTGCAGGACGTTGAGGAGAGGAGAAGTCTTTGTTGTTGCAATCGATTGCAAGTATACATCTTTTCTGTTCAATACTTTAATAAACAGCCTTAAACTTGGAAATGTGTCCTGATCTTTTCTCTCACAGTCAAAGAACCTGCTTCACTACATAAATCAGCTTTATTGGTTGACTCGACTCACATTTATCAGTGGTTTTATGGACAATGATTTTCAAAAAAAGTGTAGAGAAGAGCTTGTGAAATTATGACATGTTTTTGTTTTTTAATTTCCTGAAAAGCTGCCATTTTCTTGCCTGACAGCAATATGAGCTATTTGGCAGAATAAGATCAGTGTGTTCAAAATTCTAATAACATAAAACAAAAACAAACCCATTTTTCTGAACCAGTATCCAGTGTTTGGGACAAAGGGAGCAACAAACTTGACGACTTCTTTGTCTCCTTCCAGACCTGCATGAAAAATACAGATAAAGAAAAAAAGACACATTTACAAACAGCAGCTAGTTGCTGTTTAAAAGTGCTGCACATAAAGTGCACTTTTAAACAGCAACAATAAAAGCAACACACAGTTATTATACTATACAAAGAAAAAAACATAAAAAGAGTGCAAATACCTAAAAATATAAAGCAAAAGAAATAGATTCTTCAAGGTTCTGAGCTCCTCTGATATGGAGAGGGATGCTCTATAATTTCAGAGGAGCGACTGAAAGCTAGAAGCAGCTGAGAAGTTGACCTCTCTTCTCTGACTGGAGCATGATGGGTAAAAAATTCTGAAATGCACTGTATTTTTTAAGTGTTTTATAAATAAGCAATAAAGGCCAACACTGGGGTGATGTAGTTTCCCACTGTTTTACTTTATAAGAAGATAGGGCCTAACTTTAAGTGGTTTTAACACTAGAAGTTGTTTATCTAGCTTAAATGAACTGTCAACAATCACTTCTAGATGTGTTACAAAAAAGGGCGACAATAGGAAGTTAGATGATCAAGAACTCCATCAAGATTGTCATTTCCAAAAGTAACAATTTCAGGTTTATTGCGATTCCCAGGAAGTTTTGTTACAGCCATGGTTTTAGGTAGAGTAGGGAAAAACGATCATTTTAAAAACGATTATTCAGGCGATTATTTTGTTGAATAGTTGACTATTCTAATGGATAATTAGATTATTCTAACGATTATTTTTCTGTTGCACGACTAATAAAAAACAAAATTTCAAATTTCACACATGGTGAGGTCCAGTTTGAGGGCAGGGGGCGAGCCAGGTGTCGAGCTAACCGCGGGCCCTTGTAGCTCCTCAGGAGCGCTCGGGTGTCTCCCTGGCTGCCCCCCTCCTCAGGACCAGGTTCTGGGTTTTCCCGGTCAGAACGGATCTGGGTCTGGGATCGGACCTCCATTTGGTGATGCCTGCTGTGTGGAGGAACGCGTCGCTCTTTGGTGAGGCTAGCTTTTTTTGCTTACAATCTGAGAACAAACATTCAGAAGGTACATGTAGCAGGATTTTACCACCACGGCCAGGGCGGGGAATGTCTCTTCATTCTCCTTCCACCACTGGAGCGGGTTTCTGTCCTTTGCTGCGTTTAAAGTATCCCTAAAACTTTGAGGTTGGGCGGCGGGTTGTGTTCTGGTGACATGTAGAGCTTGGGAGTGCAAGCTGCTAAGGGTGAAAGCTGGTTAGAGACGGAGGTTAGTTCTCCATGCTGCTTTGTTTTGGTTCCTCGCGTGCGTGTGGTTAGTGGGCGTGACGCGTCGACTTCCGGATTTGACGTCAACGTTTTTTTTTTTTAATCGATTCGTTGACGTCATCGACGCTTCGCTCCAGCTCTAGTTTTAGGTCCCTGAAACAATTCTGCAGGGACGTCATCTTTATTTATTTTCAGAGGCAACTCAATTTGAATGTAATCTGCAATGCACTGACAAATTTTAGACCTAGTAAAGATCGACCCCAAAGGTAGCACATATAAAGAAAACAGGAGAGGGCCTAAAATGGAACCTTGAGGGCAGAGGTCGCGCTAGACTTTTTTGGTTTCCATCATTTGACTGAAAGGGTTAAAAAAATCCGGTCAATCTATTTTTATCGGTCACTTATTAAATTTAAATATTATATAGTATTGACATTTTCAGCAGCATGATTTATTCATATTAAATTATATTTTAATTGTTCATCAACCGTTTCATCCTCCGCTGAGCGTCGCTTAGGTTTAGCTGTAGAGGATCGTGAAGTTTTGTCGGATCAACACCGGGTCCAGTTCAGCTCAGATCCATAGAACTCTAGACACTGAATCAGTTGATCAGCCGTCATCATCTGAAAATCTCTAGAACTCTCCCCGTCTGAGTGGACGGCACGGATCTGGAGCACAGCGCGTCATTACGCACAGGAGTGACAGTAGTCTCAGTAATCACAATAACTACACAGCTGATCACAATAAAGCACCAATCAGTGCATTTATGAAGTCATGAACAGACTGTGATTAACTCCTAAATGTGACATTTTTGTTCAAATTCCCATTTTATTCTGTTCAGAGATGTGCACGTGGAGGGTGAGTGTGTGTATGTGAGAGTGTGTGCGCTCGTGTGTGTGTGTGTGTGTGTCAGTCTCACCGGCTGCAGGTTCCCGTGTCCAAAATGTGATACGAGGTTCAAGTTTCCATAAAGTTTCCATATTTTTCTGTCACGGTTTTTCATATAAATCCAACGTTTACGGAGAAAGTGACTGAGGCAACTTTCAGACCAGTCTCTTAGTAAGTTTTATAAATGAGGCCAGTGGTCACGGAGCCACATCAGGTCAGGTGGCCTCAGCGCGTCTCCAACCTAGAGAACGAAGGTGCCAGCCAAGAGCAGCTGGCAGCGCGACGACGCACCCGCTGGCTCGGCCACGTCCTCAGTCTTCCTTTTGATCCTCCGACCAGAGCCATTCTGCAGTTTAACCTGAGGGCCGCATGATGGAGACGACAAAAACCCCGCACACGATCGATGGGTCGATGTCGCTGCGGGCAAATGTGGAGCAGCTAGCACAAGATCGCCAGCACTGGAAACAGCTAGTTCACCTGATGATGATGATGATGGTCACGGAGCTGTTCACAGTCGCTCGCTGTTATGCGCGGTCTGATAGCAGGCGCGCACGCACACAAACAGCTGTGTGTGATTGTAACCTGTCAAATGACCGGAGGCCTTCAAATCTTTCCGTCAAAGTAAAAAAAAAAAAAAAGGTCAAATACCGGAAAATTCCAGTTAACGCGACCTCTGCTTGAGGGACACTATAGCACAATGTAGTGTTTCTCTACTATTTTCTGTCAGGCCGCCCACCCCCTGTTGCAGTAAGGAGCTAAAGAGCCAAGGAGCACTCAAAAAAATCATGGATAGTCAGTGACGCCGGCATGGGCACCGAAGTGTTAAGTACGGGGCGCCTATATGGAGCCTCACAGGGCTGGTCAGTGACACACAATCTACGGCACATTGCCACCAGCACAGACACACACCACTACAACAGAAGCCCACATGCAGAAACAGTAAAGTTAGAGGTTAAAATTTTGATGAATGTGCCTAAAAAACATAATGCACTAAATATGGCTGTAATTAATTAATTAATTAATTAATTAATTAATCAAAATTAGCTCGGTCATTTGACACCCCTGAGTAAAATTTTAGAAACCAACAACAAATAGTATAAAATTAATGTTAAAATTTTCACAGTAAAGCAAGATTAGTTTGAAACAATAAAAAAAAAAAGACTGCATTTCCTTTGAAACTGATGAACTTACCATGTAGGACGATTTTGAGTTCTATGTTCATTTTTAACTTGGCCCAATTTCCTGTGTTGATAGATTGGAGTGGCTGCCCTTTCTTGTTGATTACTTCAACTTTGAGAGGCCCTGAATTGACACAAGAAACATTAATGAGCTTTGCGCTTAATAAAAAAGTTTTGACTTCACACAACTATGTAGATTGTAATGTTTAGTAGAAACAAACACTTCACCAAAAGGAGTTCCAGCAAGAAAAACAGCATTTTGATGCCAAGCATTGTCCTCTGGCCATTCAAGTTTGAGCTTTTCAGGCAGCCTGAAAGAATCCCAGGCAAAGTTAAATTAAAAACAACTTCCAGTCAAGACATGAAGATGAATAGAGATTTTAACCACTCACTGAATCCCATTCAAGATAAATTTAAACAACCTGATTCATTGACCAAACCCTCCAGGAAGTTGCGATGTTGCGATCGCAACTATTAACGCAAATTCAACCATTTGCCGCAACTTTGTTGCGGCCTTGCAATTTTCACCAATCACCGCAACTTTTCCGCAAATTTGACCAATCATCTTTGTTTTTGTTGGATTTCGTCATCTTCTTTGACCAATCAGAGCCACTCGGATAAGTTTTGACCAATCCTGTTGCCTCCAGCTGTGTTTACTTCCGGTTTTTGAGCTCAGAGCCGCTAAACTCCGGTCGGTTTCCATTAGATATTACGGCTAAAATACGAGCAAATCAATTTCCTAAAGTATTACACCAGAGTGGTGGAAAGCTGTTCTGAACCAAACACAACGTCGTGGTGGATTATACATGAAAATCGACACTTGACAAAAACTTTTTGATCGCAAAACATGGAGATTAGCTGAAAAGAGGAGCAGACGGGGGCTGTGTGCTGAGTTGGCGGATTTGCTATTCTGTGAAAAATATTTTAATTAAATCGGACCATCAGCATTAACGTGAATTCCTTTGAACGTTGTTTATTTCTTAAACACGCGATTAACCACGTGACATTTGTATTCAGTGTACACGAGGAACCGCTTGTCTTTTCTAAACTCGTTCTGATGAACCAGTGAACCTTTGAGGTGGATCGCTGAAAGTGAAAGTAAAGCCGCTCACACTGTAACCTCTGAGTGACGCTGAGACAGGCTGTCAGCTGTTCTGTCATGGAGATTACATCATCTTGTAGTCTTTATTTTATCATGAAACAGCGCATACAGTGTGTGTGCATATAAACTAAATAAAACCTTAAAGAAATTTTAAAAATGATTGAAAAAAAATCGCAACTTTGACCGCAACTTTTAGAAAAATGTGCTGCGAAATCAGTCATTTTAGATCGCAACAATCACAAAAAATCCCCGCAACTTCCTGGAGGGACTGATTGACCATGTCTGCTTACTCACTTGTTCTTATCGCTTTGGATAGCCATCTTTATTGCTTTATTAGTAGCGGTCCGGTCAAGCTTTGAAATGGGTAAGATCTTGGTGGCATTTTCATAAAGCACTTTAGGCTCCTAGTAAGAGACTTGTTCAGTTTCAGGCTCAAAATGCAACCAGGTATAATCAAATTCTTAATATAAATATTCATTTTAAAAATAAACTTAACATTAGGTTAATTTTGTTTGTGTTTTTATTAGTTTCTTTGTAAACCACAAGAGATCATTCCTTACACGCAAGATTTCCACATGTCCTCCTGTAGCGTAAACATCTTCCTTGTGAGATCCGTACAGCAAAAACTGAACGATTCTGCCGTAATAAATCGGCTGTGTTTTCACAGACTTCACCTGCATGAAAACATAAAAAAATATTTAAAAACCTTCAGAATGATCAAAAAATAAATAAATCACACTTCAAAAAAAAGCTGCTCTTACAACTTGGCCTTTTTCGTATTTTTTCCCGTCCAACTCGATGGAGGAGAACGTCGCCCAGGGATGCTGCGTCTTCTTCGTCGGAGCTTCGTCCCATGTTATTGTGTTGGTGTATCCAATAAACTGTACCTGTTTGTCGAACTTCGTGTGACAGGTCTGAAGCCACTGCGTGAACTCTTTCTGGATGTTACCTCTTTTTGAGGTTTTCTAGGAAATATACAGGAAAAATGTTTTCAAATCATTTTGGGTAGGCAATTCTTAACAGTCTGCAGTGGTTCCTGTATTTAATGAGAATATGTCACCTGAGATTTAGAATCAGGAGTGAATATTGTGTCCTTGTTCTTTAGCTTCAGCTCCAGATCCATAAACTTCAGCTTGCTTGCGTTGACTTCGAATTTGTCATCAGTAAAAAGCACTCCAGAGAACCGGCTATAACAGTCTGCAGGTAATGTTGCTCCTTTACTGGGTCGAGTGCACCAATCGAACCTGGAAGACGTTAGGAGACATAATGAAACAGGGTGAAGAAAAAAGGCCTTTTTTTGAGACATGCTCAAAATTAAATGTCCCAAAAGGACACCTTTCTGTGAAAGGTGCTATATAAATAAACTTTACTTACTTACTTACTTACAAAAAGTGACCATATATCAGCAGCTACGGAGTTTTTTGGTGTTATTTTTGTATCATAATAAAAGTAACTACTCCAGAGGTGTCTAATAATTATTATAACTTACCAAGTTTGAGTAAATTAATTTGGTAGAAAATACAATTTTCACCTAAAGGCTACTTCACACCGGCTGTGGTTGTGTTGCGGTGCGGACTCAACAAGGATTAAAGACTATTTATTCCAATCAGAGCCTCGGTTGCGGGGCAAAGTTAACTTTTCGCAACAAGTCTATATTTCCCGGACACCGCAGTGGATCGTCATCAAGTTAAAGAAATTACATGCGCCAAACAGGAAGTGAAACGCTAGCAGGTGATGTGCATCCTATATTTTTCAAAATAAAACATTATCTACATTGCTAACGTTAACACGATTTGGATATTTAAAAGACAAAGAAACAACATAAAACTTAATTAAGCATAACATTAAACTATATAAAAATGAAGTGTGCTTACCCATTGTGGAACAAGCCAAGTGAATACATAATCCTCAACAAAAGAACGAGAACACAACTCTAGCTTTTGTTTACCAGCTGTTGCTAACCACGTACTCGCGTGAACCACCGAGATTTGGCGCTCCTGCTGAGGCAAAGAGCCGGAGACATTCCACAACAAAACCACAGCCGGTGTGGACTACTTTTCTTGCGGCTGTGGTGCCGCACCGCAACCGCACTGCATCCAGTGTGAAGTAGCAGTAAGAAATTTGTATAATATAAACTGATCACATTTACATTTTTTTTAAAGTTCTCTATTCTCATTTCTGCCGATCAATTTTACTACCATCAATTTTGCTGTGATCCGAGTTCTTCAACACTTTAGTTCACTGCAACTTTTTCCATGGTGCTCTTTTGATCAGCTGCAGCCAAAACTGCACAATGGGAGTTTCACAAGGGTTCATTTTAGGACCATTGCTTTTTTTCCTATACATCAATGACTTGCCGAACAGCTGTAAAGAAGGTTAGTGCCAAATGTATGCAGATAAAGTTGTCATCAATGTAACTGCAAAGACTCCCCAACAGGCTGCAGAGTTATTGAACAGACAGATGGTGGGTATGTCTCAGTGGTTTAAGGAGAACATTTTGACTCTGAATAGCAAAACAGTCTCAATGTATTTCACAATCAGACGTAAAATCTGTAATAACTTCACTGTTATCATCGACCTGAGGGAAATCCACACAGTGGACGAGTTTAAATATCTGAGTGTTGTTTTGGATTCCATCTTAAATTTGAGGCCCAGATCAGGAAAGTGTCCAGAACCATTAAGACCAACCTCAACTGCTTTCATCTCACAAGATCGAAGATAGTTTACCACTAAAAGCTGCCCAGTTGTACCTGATGCCATGATTCTGTCCCATTTCTCATACTGTGTGACTGCTTGGAGCTGAGCCACTCAATCTGCTTTAAACCTGTGATGTATTTTTACAAACAAGCCTTAAAAGTTTTTGATCAAAAACCAATGAAGTGGCACCACTGTAAAATACAGGAGAAGTACAACCTCCTAAGTTTTGATAACTTTTTAAACTTCTCTATAATAAAACTGACTTTTAAATAGGGATGTCCCAATCAGTTTTTTTAACCCTCGAGTCCGAGTCATTTGATTTTGAGGATCTGCTGATACAGAGTCCCGATCAGAAACTTTTAATATGTTGTTGTCATCAACTTTATAATACCTCCAGACCACAGACATACTCACACTTTCTGCTTCAAGTTGCTTCTGTGTTCTACTTTGCCGGTGTTTAACTAATAAAAACAAATAAGCAACAAAGTGATGTCATGCTGCAGACATAAATCCATCCATCGGTATAGAAATCAATCATTAAATACTTAAACATATACTCTCTGTGCACAAACTCCCCATAAATTAGTTTGTGGTTGAAGTAACTTTTTGAGGATTTTTTTTTTTTTTTGCTACAGCTGTTCAGGTGCAGAAATGTCAACATTATTTTGACACTGGTCAATTTTTTGCCCTGAAAGAACAAACTTGTTAACTGACAATGACCCAGATCATTTCGTAAAGCCCCTAGGTGGAGCATCTTTCTATGTGTCAAAGTTTTTTAAATGTTTTAAATGATATTTTAAGTCTAAACTATGATATATGGGTTGAGTTCCACAACATATATTAGTCTTCTGAAGACCCCCCTTCCTCCTATAGACCACTTTTGAATTATTTCTGACCGGCAAACTTTTTTAGCAAATAAAATTTCTCCAGCTTCAGTCCTGCAGGTGAATTTGCGCAATCTGGGGTGACAGGGGCAGCACCCGCTCAGCTCGCGGCTCAGAGCCCTGTATCATAAGCACAGCACAGACAGACAGGTCTCAGGCCCTCGTAAAGTAACAGAACATGATTTGTGAACTGTGAATTTCTGCCCGACTAGACACCGGAGTGACGTGTGTGCGCTGTGCTCGCACATGCGTTCGCGCGTGTCGAGGTGGGGCTATAGAAACCGGGAGGGGGAGAATGAATATTTTGGGAGGAGCCATGTGGTACATTGGTTTAAAAACCAGGGGTTGAAGCTAGGGATGCTCTGATCACGTTTTTTGCTGCCGATCACTGATACCGATCACATGGATTGACTGTAAATTTCACATTGTAGTAATGATGACAGCTAATGGCTACTTGATCTGTAGAAAATGAACCATAAATCTCCTTCATTTGGACAAAAACATGTTTTTACTGACATTTTCCGAGATGAAAAATTACAAAAACTTGCAGGTACAATGTAGACATCCATCCATCCATATAGAAATATATTATTTATAGATACATATTTCCAGTACTTATAGAAATCTATTATTTTTACCCTTATAGAAATCTATTATTTTATATATATTTAAATACTTAAAACATATATTCTTGTGCACAAGATCCCCATTAATTAATTTATGGTTGAAATAACGTTTTGAGAAAAATTGTTTTTTTCTACTGCTATTCACAGCCAGTCTTGACAGGAGTGTTCTCATCCTCTGGAGTTTCTGCCATAAAGACAAACGAACCATTTTTTGGTCCAACACTGATTGACGCTGATGTCGCCAGTGGAAGAGTCGCAGCGGCGTCTTCCTCATCTCCCAGTCATCTCAGTAACGATAAACGCTTTCCTGATTTTGGCATACTAACTCGTTACCGTGCTCGTTACCACAATAACAACAAAGTTTCTGTAACGTGTTACTTACTAACACATTAGTCCCAACACTGGTCAAATGTAGAAAAGTAATTTATTTATAAACTGTTTGTCCCTTCTGAGATCTGTCCATTTGTTCTTATGTTGTGGGAGAGGACTTGGTGTGCCGTGCACAGCCTGTTTGTTTTGTATTTCTGTTTATGGAGCTCATCAGAATAAACAGAGAATCTGTTAATCTCCAAAGATGAACTGTGTCACAGTAATCCTTTAACATTAACCCGCACAACGCAGAAGAGATCAGGGTGCTCATTTATAAAACTTTGCGTAGAATCCTTACTAAAACTTGCTTAAGCTCAGCTAAAATTTTTCAGGTACGCAAATTCCATTTCCGATTTATAAAACCCTGCGGACGCACAGATCCACGCAATTCTGCTTTATAAATCGCTCTCATACCTAGAACTGTGCTCAGCTGTTTTTGGATCAGAACCCTCCTCCTACACACCCACATTCTGCCATATACGGTCAATGCAAAGGACCTCATGAATAATTCCATATGCATACGCCGGTGGGTTTCTGGCTTTTACAGTAAATCGTGACAACGGAGAGGTTTAGAAAACGTGATTTCACAGAGGCAGAAACTCGAGGTGCTTGTGGTGAAGTGGATGGACGGAAAAATGTTTTATTTGGTGGTGAAATGTGACAGATCACGAACACGGAAGTGCTCCGAGAGACGTCTCCCTGCAGCGCTGCTGTCAGTCTGACAGAGAGATGGTGTAGGATCTAAGATCTAAGAGAAACGTTTAATGACATTTAATTTAATCCAAAGGGGAAGACACGTCATGTTGTTCATCCTGTTAAACAGTCAACCTGTTGGATAAATCGCTGGTTGAAGGGAACCTGAGAACGGCCGGTGACACCGGGTTTTACTGGTTCCGATGGTTCTGTTGATCTAATACTGGACCCAGTTGATCCATAGGATGCTCTAATGAATCTATCAGCTGATCGATCGTCCAGTCATTATCTAGAAATCTCTAAAAACTTTCTCCCATTCATCCGGAGTCTGCCTGCTGGCTGAGCTGCAGCGCATTCCAACGCATTACGCACAAGTGTCCCTGCAGGATTCCTAAGTCTCAGAAATCACAATTAATGCACCAATAAGTGCAGTTTGTTATATAATCTGAAGACGACTGGATGAACATAATGGGATATTATTCTAAAAAGCGACATATTTTCATTCAAAATTTAATTTTTATTCTTTTTAGAGACGGGATTGTTGGTTCTGTGTGTGCGAGGGTCTACAAGTCTTTAATTGCATCATAAATTCAACATTTTTCATCTCACCAGCTTCTCTGACTGGTTTCACGTCTCCAACATGTGCTTACGCAAGGTCTAAAGTTTGCTTAGAGTTGCGCACATTTTTCGTTTTCTTTTATAAATCCCAAATTTTGCGTAAAAAGTGACCTACGCAACTTTTTGGCCCATTTTGTGCGTAAGCAAGTTTTATAAATGAGCACCCTGGTTACTCCTTCGTTGCTTCAACTGTGTAAAGTCCAGGTAGTCGGTTCTGGGGACTGTCATCCTCCACAGCTCGTTAGCTAATTCAAACGGATTAACTGATCGCCTATAAAGCTCTCAACAACCTTGCCCCTCCTTACCTCTCATCTCCTACATCACCGTCACCCCTCCCACTGTCTCAGATCGTCTGCCTCCAACCTCCTTTCTCAGACAACAATTTCAAAGCATCACACCATTGGGGACAGAGCTTTTTCCAGAGCCGCTCCCACCCTATGGAACTCTCCCCCACTACATTCGTGCTTCTGACTCACTTCAGAAATCCAAAAAAGTACAAAAAACTCACCTATTTAACCAAGCATTTAACCCCTTTTAATTCTTTTAACTTATTTGTCCCATTTGTTTTGTTTCCTGCATTGTTTTCTTTATTTGTAAAGTGTCTTTGAGTTGTTTTTAAAACCGCTATATAAAACGTATGCAATATTAATTATTTTTATTATCTGGAAGCTTTGTGCTAAACACCGTTAGCTTTGAGATGTATATTTTTGACCATCTGCACAAAGATGTGTTAGATGATCAACAGTAGTGATATCTAATCCAGAGGTTTTATTTTGTTAGCATAAATAACAGAGATACAGTGCTGGATAATGGCTGGAGATGGGCTTATTGCCCCCCAACGTTGAGCGCATCATGTGCTCTACAGTAGTAACCGGATGAAAACAATAACAATTAAGGGGTCTATAGATATTTTAACATAAAAACACTTTAAAGTAAGAAGAAAATCACCCTGTCATGAGCTAATAAATAAGATATTTACTCAGAAACGGTGGTGTAAGGGACGAGACGTCCATTCCAGAAACACTCAAAGACGTCCCTCCTTCCTCTTGCCTGATTTGGAATTCCAGACTCCAGTTCATATTCTTCCTCATCAAAAGGTGCTGAAAAACAAAACCACATTTATTAAAAACCTCCAGCTGTGACCAGACTTTTTATTACATAAATGTAGAGTGTGGGATCTCTCGTTACTTTCAGCAGTGAGTGGAACTTTGGGATAAGTCTCGCTGTCATAGAGGAACGGGTGGTATCGGAGAACCCCCTCCACGGTGCCGCCTTCTGGAGTGGTGGCACTGAACTCAAACTTGCTGACAGCAGCATTGATGTACCGAGTCTGCATGTCGTTATTCACTTCTCTAAGATTCACGGAACACGGGGATCTGGTAGGTTTGTCCCGCAATGTTGCCTGGAAAAATCATAAAAAAATAAAAACATCCAAGATGATACACAGGATCTCTAACAAAACGAGAAGTACTGTGATCACCAGTTAACGACAATCAGTCTCACCAGAATGTCAATATTTGGGAGCGGATCTGATCTAATGCTGCTCATGTTGTTTCCATCAATTCCATGAATGTAATAATGGTAAATGTGCCTGAAACATGAAAAAACAAACCACTTCATAACACGACAGACTTTAGTCTGTATAAATAGATTTTAGGCTGTGTGTGACATGAGCTCACGCTAACTCTCTGGTCCACTCGTCAAAGTGTGTTTTCAGGTAATCAATGTGATTTGGATAGACTCCTGTTATGACAACAGCTGTAAAGCTTTCCTTCTCAGGTTCCTCTGCGATGATGCTGTTGAGGAAACGCTCATCGTCTGTCACATGTGAAAAATCACCAGGCTGCAGGAGGATGAAGAAGCACCATACAGAGCATTACATTCAGTTCTTTTTACTTTAGTTTGACCTACTGAATAAAAGCTCTTACCGTCCTGTTCAAGATGATTCCTTTGTAAACATCCTCTTTGTTCTGCTCTTTTTTTTTGAATTCTTCTTTTGATAGAACCAACTCGTGAACATCTGGAGAGCCCATTGGTTTGCTGATCATCTGATAATTACAAAATAAGTTATATAGTCATATGTGCTGTATTTTATTTTACAGCTGTAAGTCTCCGCTGAACGGAGCAAGGACATGACGCAGCAGCACCAAAGACACCTACGTCTGTAAGTACAAATACTGGCTACTAGCCTAAACCTGGTAAAGGTTTTTAAAGATAATCTCTGTGCAGCGTGCACCTTTGTGTTGTTTTTATCATCTGTGAGGTTTGCAAACAACGTGCAGATACGTGTTTACGGAAGTAGGCGTCTTTGGGGCTGCTGCGTCATGTCCTTGCACCTTTCAGCGGAGGCATACAGCAGTTCTTTGTCATAAAGTAGTCCCGAGTTTAAATAGTACCTGTAATTCCTTCGTGTTACTTTTTATTTTCACTTGCAGTCGATATGATTATTGAGGTCATTAAGCAGAATTAGTATCATTAGTATCACTACTGAGTGATTTTAAAGGACTTTTGTTCTCACAATGCTAGCTGTTACCATTCACTTAAAATGTTTTCTGCTAAGCTAAAGCTAAAGGAGTACTGCCGGATCAGGATAACGGTTGGGCTGGTTACAAATTGTTTTTGACCATTTATCTAACTATGGGGAGTATAGCAATGGACAAAAATCACTTTCTGGTGGAGTATCCCTTTAAAGGGGAGTTTTCTGTTAACTGCTGTCCTGTGCTTGCTCAGGATGAAGGATTGTATTAAAGAGCAGATTTATTGAAGTCTGCTGGTTTTCTTAGACTACGTTCACACTGCAGGTCTTAATGCTCAAATCTGATTTTTTAATCAAATCCGATTTTTTTGTCTGGCTGTTCACACTTCAACTGAAATGTGACAGCAAACAGTCTCCAGTGTGAACGAATCACGGCCCCAAAGCGGCCCGCATGCGCAGACGATGACAAGACGTCACACATAACGTGCTCTGTTTACGGAAGTAAAATGGCTTTTGCAATAGACTTGAACATGGCTCAATTACGGTAAGATCTCTTTAAGGCTGAAATACACCGGAGACATCAGCGCTGCGCCACGTCGCGCTCGCACCGTTATTTTGATTAAAAACCATTTTAGTTCGTCAGATCACTCATCACACGGGGACCGCCACAGCTCGTCCCAGAAACGCGAGTCCACGCCACGGCGCTAAGTTCACTTGAACAGAATTGTCACCTAATATATTACTAATCAAGTCCAAAACCTCACTTTCTGTCCACCGACTGCCTCCGTCTCCAGTATCAGCTCTACGTGTTGGAGCGTTTCCCTCCGCCTGCGCTGATTAGTGGTCTGTCTCCTGTCGGTCACGTACGAGGCGGATTCAATGCGACATGTCCGTTCAGACTGAAGTCGCTTTCAAAAACATCAGATACGTATCCGATTCAGTACCACATATGAAAGTGACCTGGGTCGGATTTGAAAAAATCGGATCTGTGCCGTTCAGACTGTCTTTAAAAAATCAGATATGGGTCGCATGAGGGAAAAAAATCGGATTTGAAGCGCATTTGGCTGCAGTGTGAACGTAGCCTTAGAGTAGCTCCTCATTGTCATTTTATAACCTACTAAATCTGATTTAATCACAAATGAATTGAATTTACTGCAAAGAAACCATCTTTAATCTTGTGACCTGGGGGCGACTTTGTTTCAGGGGAAGCGAGGCCATCTGCCATGTGGGAGACTAGTGTTCAAACCCCAGTCCGGTCATGTGTCAAAGCCTCCTTTGAAATTACTTTTGTTGTTATACAAATGAACCCAAAAATAGATTCTGATTTAATTAAGTTATGCTAGGTCATCACAATAAGCTTGACAATTTTTTATAGGTTTAAAACAAGTTAAGGACTCACTCTGACAGAATCCCCGATGTGGAAAACAGCCCGTTTTCCTCCGACTCCAAAAAAAGATACATCACTGTTAAGACTTCTAGGTACAGGGTCAGGTCGAACGTATCCCTCTTTTTCACTAAATTTCATTAAAAAAAAAAACAAATAGGTAGCCCGACTTGCAGGTAGCTTGCAGGTGCACTGTGGGAAATCAGTGTTAATCTAACCAACCTTTCAAAGTTGCTACCATCCCGTATGAACTTGGAGAGTCTGTACACTGCCCAGTTATTGAGCTGTTTTGATGTCATCCCACAGCCGTTATCCAAAACAATCACTGCAGGTTTCCCCAAGGTTTTGTCAAACAGCTGGTAAAAAGACAGAGGACCAGATTTATAAATCACTTTATAGGTTTAAACATGTTTACTGTAAATGATATGCAAAGCCAGAACCAACCATCCGTATCTCTATCGTCCTCGTTCCAATGTTTTTAGACGTGGCAGACAGCGCATTGTCCACCAGCTCAGCAAGAGCACAGGCTGGGGGAAAACATTTTTTAAGTGAAGCACTGAAAAGTTGTTACCTATCAGAATGTGATAACTGGACTATCTTAAGACTCACGCAGGGATTTTTGCCCCTCTGTGAAGTATTCATAACTCCCACTCTCAATCAGTGTGTTAAAATGAGGCACAAATTTTATGTATTCCTCTATCGCTGCTGAAAGACTTTGACCTTTGTGTCGCAGCAAGTAGAGGGTGCAGCCATTTTCAAGATTCTCTACAATAGAGGAAAAAAATTGACTGTTTTCTTGCATCATTACGTTCATTTTATATGAGCAAAAAAAAAAAATTCACTCACCGAATTTTTCGGCATCAACGACTGTCCTGTCAGTTGTGACCAAAACAAATGTCTCCTGTACAGGGACGTCAAATTCCTGATGGGGTAAAAAATATTATTTATATTTTTTAAAGTTATAGTGGTGAATTATTTTTTTTAAATCAACTTTTATTGAGAAAGCATATTAAATTTTACAATACTCAACATTTGAAGTACATCATGTTGCTTATCCATTTTTTGACTTAAAAAAAAAAGAACATCAGAACTTGGGTGTGGGTGGCGTGGAAGCCAAACTACTACCATACTATATTTGTATTCAGTTTTATTTTTAAATCTGTGCATCACTATTAGTAAGAAGCAGCAGTGTACATAGAAAATCAGATCTGACTGGCTTAACATATTCCGTCCACTTGGACCATATCCTATAGAACGTGTCCTTCTGTAGTTTAAGTGAAAAAGACAGTTTTTCCATTACATAGATCTCGTACACAATGTCTATCCTGTCCTCGGTTGTTGGTGGTTGAGGTTGGAGCCATCTCCTTGTTAGAGCCTTTTTACTAGCCGCCAGTAAGATGTGTAGAAGCTTCTTGTCCTTGGAGTCCAGATTAGTTGTTATGTTACTTAGATAAAGAGTTTCAAAAGTAAATGGAAAAACAAATGCAAAGACATTCTGTATATGTTCATGAACTCTGGACCAATATGGAAAATAACTCTGCAGTCCCAAAAAATGTGCTTTTCCAACAAAATTCACGCCATACATTCGATCCAGTTGTAACCCATTGTGTCTTACATATGTGATCCCATATTTCCTCTGTGATTACCAAATACCTTCTTTTTCCCACTTCTCTTTAATATAAAGTGTGCTGTCTTTTTTACGCTGCAAGATGCTGTTGTATAACTTGGAAATTATTTTATTTGATACTCCTAATTTAGTGGTTAATGATATAAATGTTTCTACAAATCCTAGGTTATTTAAGGTCTCTTTCAGATCCTGGTTGAAATAGTGTCTGATCTGGAGATACCTAAAGAAATCAGAGTCTAATCCATGTTTTCTTTGTAAGGTTTCAAAAGGTTGGAGTGCCCCCTTGTGTACAAATGAATAATAATCAGATAACCCTTTTGAAATCCAGTTCTTAAATCTATCATCATGTTGATTTGGGGTAAAATCCGAATCATATGCACACCATCTTAGTATTTTTGAAGTGTCTTCTAAATCACAAATCTTAATAGCTACTGTCCAAGCAGCTATCAATACATGTGCAATGGGTTCATCAGTCAAATTTATCTTATTCTGCAATTTGATGTCTGCTAATAGGGCTTTAATTGGTATTGCTTTAATAGTTGTTCCTTCCAAATCTTTCCATCCTGCGGTGTAATCTGAAGAACACAAACATATTAGAGGTCTTTACTGTACTTCACAATAGTATTCTCATAAACAAGGAAGACCATGACCTCCCCTATCTTTCATCAGTTGTAAAGTTTTATACTGGACCCTGGGTTTTTTCCCTTTTCCAGATATATTTTGACAGCATCTGATCCCACTCTACAAATTGTTTTTGAGGTATGAAAGGTCCGTGTACTTTCAGGCAGTTCGTTTTTCCGTTTTAAACCAAAAATGGAAAAATGAAAACTGACTAGTATTTTCCATTTTCCGTTTTTAAAACCAAAATAAAAAATCGGATAACGAGTTGTTTTCTCATTTCTGATTTTGAGCACTAAACGAAAATGGAGAAAACGGATAACGAGCTCGTTTTTCGATTCTGGTCATTTCATTTATTGACAGCTGTTGTGACCCGGATGTTGTCTCTTCGCTGCACACAAGCCCTGTAGGAAGCTCCGTGTTTGTTTAACCAGGGTAGAATTCATTTGATCGTGATAATTACACACTGAAAGGCATCAATTCTTTCTGACCTAGATTTTTATCTGTATTTTGAGCCCGCTAAGGGTGAGGTGGGACAAAATAACATTTTCAGGTCGTCAGAATCCGTTTCCTCAGTGTAGTAAACTGTGACGGACCCAAACAGCTGATGTTAGCCATTAGCTCCCAGAGCGGTGGAAATGTCCTCTGAAACCTGTGTCCTCAAGGTAAGTCTCGTTTTACTTTGTTTCTGTCCGATCATATGTATTATATGGTATTGTATTTACCGTGGGCATGAACTTTGTTTTTCATTCAAACCAAGCTCTGTTTGAAGCTAACCAGACGTGGCTAACTTTAGCTAGCCTGTTATGAGCTCGTCACTCTGTTTGTTTGTGTTGTCAAACTGACTAAATATCATTTTAATTCTGTACAAATACATGTGTAGTACACCCAAAATCATTGTGTGACCACTCTTGTGTTTATTAGAAAATATCAAAACACTTTATTGAAAACTATAGTCCGAGAATTAATGAAAGGGCTTTAAATTAATTATCCTCCCAGTTTCTTTGAAAAGCCTGTAAAATGTATCCTCAGATAGTACTATTACTACAAAATACTTCTGGTTCAGTGGTCTACACAAGTTCCCCATTTGCATTCAGCTTATCAATTTGACAGCAACATTAACTACAATGTTATTCAAATTACTTGTTTGCAGGACCAGGTTAAATACAGTCGGTAATTATTATGAGATCTAACTTTTATATCTTTTAAACCCTTGCAGGATGGTTTAGATTCCACCAGGGAAACGCGGAGCAGCCCTGTGACTCGTCCATCAAGAACAGAAGGTGTTCCTTGACTCCTGAACTGAACCACACAGAGGATCGTTACTGTGACGTGTCAGAGGGAGACCATATGAAGCTGACTGCAGTATTTAACACTGTCAGATGAGTGTTTGATGATTATTTTGATATGTTGATATTTGCTTGTCTTCTGAACAGCAGGATTATTTAATCCTGGTCCTGGAGGGCCACTGACCTGTGTGCTTTAGCTGTTTACCTGCTTCAACACACCTGATTTAAGGATTGAATCACCTCTTCAGCACGTTCTGTTCTTCAGGACCCTGTTAATCACCCCTTGATTCAAACAGGTGTGTTGGTGCAGAGAAACAAAAACTATGCAGGTAAGTCAGCAGAGCCAGGAATGAAGAGTCCTGCTGAACAGTTTCATATATTTATTACTGTTGTGAAAGTCTAGGAAACAAATAACATCCTGAACACAATATTGAGAATGATTTATCTAATAATCTTTCAGTCTCTAAAAATTTGGCTTGATTTAAATTTGAACATTTTGAATAAAAAACCTTCAGAACACATAAGAGGTGAAAATGAACAGAGCCTCAGGAACTGGTCCAGTAATTTGTATTCATTATCCAGCTGAAGTACGGAGTATGATTTCGGTCATCTTGAAGTTATTTATGTACAGGTATTATTTTTATTATCCATTGTCATCCCTCATGTTTTATTTGTAATGAATTACCATCATAAATGATCATTTTTGTTGGTCCTGATTTCTGTATTTGTACTTGGAGAGTTTTCTTTTTGGAATAGATTAATAAAATCATATTAAACTGATATTTGAACTAATTCTTTTACTTGTTTTTGAATTATATGATGTAGTTGCATTTTGAGTACCATTAAAGGTATTTACATTGACACGCTTTTTTTATAAAGCCATTCACATAACATTTTTCATCTCAAAATTTACATCTTTATGAGTGACTTAAGAGACAATAAATTTGAATTATTGAAAAAAAATCATGCAAATTGTAAACGTTAGCTGTAAATACAGGCTTCAGAGTTTAAAAAGTCATACCTGTCTAGTAATTTATTCTGAGAAAGTGTGCTACAGGTTTGTAGTTTAGTTCAAGAACAACAGTGACACCAGAGTCAAACTCCTTGGGAGCTACAAACTAGTCTAAAAACTCCTGACTGTGAGTTGTTCTAAAGATGACCCAGCCCATGTGATGATGACAACATGATGGTAAATCAGTCCATTTTGGTTTTATTTTTGACTCTTTAAGAACAACAGTATTACCAGTGATGTATGAATAGAAACTATTTGTCAAAAAATGATAAACATGGAGAAAACATTTCAACTTATTTGCCAAAAAATGAAAATCATAACCTTTTTTTTTTTTTCATAATAAATAACTGCTCTGGGAAAGCAGTGCTGCCTGATGCCCAGATCTGTCTGTTCTCTCTGGATTATTTTTCTCTGTATCAAAGTTTTCTAAATGTTTTAAATGATATTTCAGGTCTAAACTATGATCTATGGGTTGAGTTCCACAACATCTGTCATTCTGATGAAGACCCTCCTTCCTCCTAGAGACCCCTTTCCATTATTTCTTGCCGCCGACATTTTTCAGCCAATGAAATTCAAATGTCTGCATTCTCTCAACATGCACGCGCATCGACCAAACCTGTACCAGTAGGGGGCGCTGTCGTACAGGACGCTCCGTGTGTTTCTCTGTTTACCGTCTCGTTCACTGAGGACTCACAGCTCATTTCTACTAAAAACCTACCCATTCTCCAGCTAAAGATGGATTTATTTTTATTTTTAAACCTTTCACCTCACAGAATAGCAAGGCTTGACAGGATTATGCGTTTATTTTGGTCAGAAAGTTCATCCAGGGCCGAGTCAAGTTCAGCTTCAGAGTCCAGCAGCAGCTCGGTGCTAACAGAGCTAATATCAGAAGCAGCAGGGACAGAGAGGACTTATCAGACCCTCGTAGTATTGTTGGAATAAGATTGTGAACTGTGAGTGATTAAACCCTACACATTGAGCTGTACAGTTCATGTCCGAAGTATATGCGCCGCGTGCACGCGCGCACACGCGACCGGACGCGCGTGTCGAGATGTTTTGAGGAGGAGCCTTTTGACGCTAGATTCAAAAACTGCTCTCTTGATGAAATCCTCCAGAGTGCCGCTTTAACTAACACATTCAGGAATTTATGCTGTGAACTGCACAGTGTTTGTTTTTACACTGCAGTTTTTAAATCTTTTAAACAAGAGAGATTTATGTAAAATGTAATGAGTTCCACAACATCTGTCATTCTGATGAAGACCCCCTTCTTCCTATAGACCCCTTTGCATTCTTTATGGCCAGCAAACTTTTTCAGCCAATAAAATTCAAATTTCTGCATTGTCAGCTTTCTGTCAACGTGCACGCGCTTCCAGCAAACCTGTAGCAGTAGGGGGCGCTCTCGTACAGGACACTCCATGTGATTCTCTGTTTACCGTCTCAGCCGTTATGTAGGAGCCAGAGCTAATTTCTACTAAAAAGTTATCCATTCCCTGGCTGCTGAGGGATTTATTTTTCACCTCACATTTCACCTCACAAAATGGCAAGGCTTGCCAAGGATACACATTTATTTTGGTCAAAAAGTTATTTCAGTGCCGAATCATTTCTGTGTTCTGCTTCAGAGTACCGCAGCAGCTCGCTGCTACAGAGCCACGTATAAGAAGCACAGCAGGGACAGACTGGTTCAGATCTATGGAGGACCGATCCTGCCATATTTAGAAATACACATAGAAATAAATAACTGTCTTAATAAAACAAATAATCTTTTAAATATTGTGTCTAAAATATAAAAATGAGACTTTAAAATTTTAATTCATCATAACGCGTGACATAAATTATATATTTACCATTTTCAACAATATTAATTTAACATTGTCAATTATCTAATTTTCCATTTTATTTGCAATATTATTTTCCTTTGTTTTAATTATTATTTAATCATATTTTTATATTCTGCATTTATTTAATGCAATTTTTTTTATTTCTTAATATATTTTTTCTTAGTTTATTATTATTTTACTCTATTTATTTATTTGTCCATTTAAAAAATTTCAGTAATTTCTGCTTTTTTTTTTTTATCATACATTGATTTATTTTCTTCTCCTGATTTTCCTCCTAACATTTTTTTCACTCCAGTTTTCTCTTTTTTCTATTTATTTACACATTTCTGTATTTCTTTTCTTCATGTCCGCTTTTCTTTTCTTTCTGACTCCTTGTAACACATTGAGAAAAGGGGGGAGGGGAGGGGAGGGGAGCCGCGGCTTCAGAGTCAGCTTCTCCTATTGGACAATGTCAAGATCCAAGCTCTGTGTGCTGAGATCGATTATGCAGGTCTTGCTTCCCGGCAGAGGACTTGAAGTTTAAAATGGAGACACGGCGCTCTGTGTCTGAGCTGTTGGGAGAGGCCGTGAATAGATTGGAGGAGTTAGAGGAAGGTAAGTTGCTTTTGCGAATGTACAGATTCTGTGTTCTTCCTATATATTTTAGATATGATCATCTTTGAACAGATTTTTTCCCTTTTTTCTTACTTAGCGTCCAGTTCGAGCCAACATCCAAGTACACACAACCAAAGTAGGAGTGCACGTAAGTTTTCTGTGTTCACTGTCGGCTCTTTGTGATTTGCGAAAACACGTCCGACAGTCGGAGATTACCGACGCAATTAAAAAAAACTTAAAATAGTTGGACATGTTGACCGATATCTATGGTTTTATCACTCGCTTCCTGCATTCTCCTTGTTCTCCTTTATTTGTCGTTCTTTCACTCAGGCGCGCGGCCTCGAGCTCGCTACTGAAACAACGACCTCGGTGAAGCTGACCCCCCACCCACACAAAAAAAACTAGGCAAATAGGTGCTGTGGTTAGTGCTTCGTTTGTGCTGATTTGTGCGGTTAAAAGTTTAATTGGTGCTACTATGGATTTTGAGATATTTAAGTTATAGGTCAGGGTTCATTCCGGGGTCATTCAGGGGTCACCCTCCCCCCAGCTTGCTCCAAAATGAACCGTGTGAAGCGTCACTGACGTCATCTAAGTTTTATTCCACTTGGGTGGGGGGTCAGCTTCACTGAGGTGAAACTCCTCAGAGAAATGTCAGTTTTCCTGCAGACTTTGTTGCCTCGATTATTTAGGAGGTTCTGGGAGTGTTTATTTTCCTCTGGAGCTTCTTTGTGGACAAAAATTACAAAACAGAAATACTGACCAACTTTGACTTGTTTTAGATTAATAAAAGGTAAATAAAGTGGGTCAGTCTCTGTCTGCAGATGAAGCTCAGTGAATCATGTTGGTGTGTTTGATGGATGTCTTGTTTTTAAAGGTGTTCCAGTGGAGCCACCAGCTCCTCACTGGATCTGACTGCTGCTGAACATCTGGATGGCTTTCATCTCCTGAAGGAAACTCATCTGATGGATCAAGCAGATCACCTGAATCCATTGCAATAATGTGCAGACTTACACAACATGCCACCACCTTGGGAACAAAAACTGGTTTTACCGGTTTCCAGCGCCTTAAAAATAAAGCCCTCCACCTCGTCTTCATTAATCCTGGTTGGATAACTGAACAGGCCTTGGCATGGTGGAAGTTGAGATGACCACAGGTTCCTGGTAAAGCGTGCTGACAACAGGGGGAGCAGGGTACCATCATCTCCAAGGAGGATGTACCAATGTGACAGTTAAAGCCTTTTGAAGGTTGATGGGACTACAAAATACTTGAGCATCATGAATCAACTCAGAATATCCAAACAAAATGTCACCGGACCATCCTGTTGATCACAGACCGCCTGGAGGTGAACTAAAAACACAGCTTTCTGTTTAAACAGCAGGCTGCGTCTTGGTGTAAAACTGGTGACCCAGTGAGTTGTGCAAATTCATTACTTATAACATCCAACTCATCGGTCTGGGGGAGTGAAATTATTTTCTCCACCAGCTTTATGATTTTATTTACATCCTGTGAATGTCATGCTCAGTTCATGGGATGTCAAAAGCTCGTGACACAACTCTGTAGGAGAATCAACCATGGTGCTCAGCTCTCAGCATGGCAAACTACTTGTTCAGGGTTGGTCTGTCTGGTCTGTAGTCAGGCTTCATGTCAGTGAATCCATTAAAAACATTGTGAGGAGATACGTGTTCATTTTGAGTTCAGGATGCCTCACTGAAGCTCTGCTCTGTAATAGAAAGTCTGGTAAAAATAAAACAAACTTCTGTGTCATCATTTCTTTGCTTTATTAACATTTATATGAACTCTATTTTTCAAACATTTGATTAAAATGGTGTTTTGACATCTAGGCCTAAGATCCTAATTAGAATGAAAAACATATTTCCTGACAAGTAAAATTAAATAATTAAAATGTACCAGTTCTTAATTGAATGTGAACATGATTTAATATTACTATAGCTACTAATTCACATTTTAACCAAATATGTCACCACACTATACACACATATATGTGTGTGTACACACACATATATACATATGCCTATATGTGTGTGTGTGTTCACTGGTGAGAACTTTCTCACGTCTCAACCTATAAGTAGCTCTAGTCTCAATTTTTTAAAACTCCCACAGCTATATTTTAACTTCAAACTTTGAAAAATGTTCATGCTGAAGCTGCTATATACTGTAGCTAAATTGTAAAAGTGCATGTGAGCTGACAGTTGTGTTAATGTTGCTCGTGACGGGCAAACCATATTAATCCAGCCTTGATGAAAGTTCTAGCAACAGTCAGCGCTTGAATTGGGGGAAAACATGCTAAGAAAACTGCTACGGGTTAAAAAAAAACGGGTTTTATTTCAAATCCGAAATGAGAAAATAATTATCCAACTTCTTTTCAGCTAAAAGAAACAAGTTGCCGTTTTCATCACCAGTTGTTCTGACATGATTCCTGCCTTTGTTTGTGCGACACGTCTCTCGGGGTCCGGCGCGAATTGATGACGCTGCTGCTTTTGAGTGGTGTTGTATAATTATGAATAAAATATCATTATATATGTCTATGGGTGTTATATATGATATGTTCGAAATGCCGAACACGGGGCAGTCCCCTAACCCATATATAGCGGACTAGGGGACGAAATGTAGTGAGCCCTGTGATGGACTGGCGACCCGTCCAGGGTGTCCCCCCGCCTCTCGCCCCATGACCGCTGAAGATAGGCACCAGCTCCGCCGCGACCCTCTGTGGAGGATGAAGCGGTTAAAGAAACTGGATGGATGGAAATGGAGTGAGTGAACGAACGAGTGGACATTTCGAACACAGCCAGTTACCACAACTGTCGAAACTATCGAACAAAGACGAGAATAATCGGATCATGGAGCTGTTTTACGTACTTTTGTTGGGGACTGTAGTACTTCTATTTTCACTGGGAAGCCACAATCCCTGTCATGGACTACATCTTCATCACTCCTTTTCCAGGCTTCAATATTCAAGAGAACTTCTGCTGCACTACAACACACATGCTCCTCTGACAGACTCACTGGTTCTTCAGTTGGAAAATAACTTTATCTACAAACGAGATGAAAGTTCTAAAATTACGAAAATACGGAAGCGGGGCAGGAGGGGCGGGGTTCGCCAGAAGTTGCGGCGGAGGAGTGTGAACCGCCTCCCGCTTCCCACTATGATTCTCTCCAACGTGCAGTCACTTCGGAACAAAACGGATGAGCTCCAAGCAAACGTCCTCCACCTGCATGAATACAGGAATGCGTGTGTGCTGGCCTTTACAGAGACCTGGCTGTCAAAAAGTGACAGGGACTCGGACTTGGAGATCAACGGCTTTGGGATTCCTGTGCGCGCTGACAGAGACAGTGACATCACGGGGAAATCACATGGAGGCGGGGTGTGCATCTATGTCAACAAACGATGGAGCAATAATGTCAAAATCCGTGATCAGTTATGCACCCCTGATGTGGAACTGCTGTCGGTGTCTGTCCGACCTTTTTACCTCCCCAGGGAGTTCCCTCAGATTTTTATCACTGTGGTCTACATCCATCCCAAGGCCAACGTTAAAAACGCAGCTCAACTGATCAAACAATCCACAGAGAAACTTCAGTCTCTGTCTCCTGACGCTCCTGTTTTTATTATGGGTGATTTTAATCAATGTAAACTGAGGTCTACCTTAACTCACTTTTATCAGTATGTCACCTGTCCAACCCGCTTTAACAAAGCACTGGATCTCTGCTATGGATCTATTAAAGGAGCATATAAATCATCTCTGCTGCCTCCTGTAGGGTCCTCAGATCATAACACTGTTCTTCTGGAACCTATCTACAGGACTGTTTTAAAAAGAGAGGCGGTCCAAACAAAATCTGTGAAACACTGGACACAGGATGCCATCCAGCATCTGCAGAGCAGTTTGGATTGCACTGACTGGTCTGTGTTCACTCAGCAGGATCCCCTCTCAGGAGAAATGGACCTAAATGAACTGACGCTCACTGTATGTAGTTATATAAACTTCTGTGAAGAGATATGTGTTCCTGTCTCTCAGGTTAAAGTCTACCCCAACAACAAACCATGGATAAACAAGTCCCTGAAGAAACTAATTATAGAGAAGCGAAACTGTTTTTTAAAGGGGGATGTTAAGGGAGGAAAGGAGGCTAAACAGTTAGTTAGAAGAGAAATAAAAACAGCTAAGCTTAGTTACAAAGACAAAATTGAACAGAAATTTAAAAGCAATGATCTTAAAACAGTCTGGAATGGTATGTCAGCCATGACAGGCATACAAAAAGCACAAAATTCACACATTAGACTGAAAGGCTTTCATCTGGACAAGGAACTAGCAGATAGTTTTAACACTTATTATCTTAGGTTTGACAGTAAGGATTTTAATGATCAAATCATTCAGATGAAACAGGAGTTTTCCTCTTCTCCAGTGTCTGATTTAAACTTTAATGTCCAGGATGTTAGAAAGGTGCTCCAGAGAACTAAATGTAACAAGAGTCCTGGTCCAGACCAGGTCTCTGGGCACCTCCTCCAGCACTGTGCTGACCAGCTGTCGGG
>SSNR01000307.1:319684-336403 GCA_006937965.1 Callopanchax toddi | reverse complement strand
GAGAGTTTGAGCTCCTCCCATCAGGAAAAAGGTACCGTCAGCCCAAAGCGAGGACCAACAGATGGAAACACTCCTTTATAACTCAGGCCATCATTCAACTGAACTTAAAACGAGAGTAGGTACGATTGTTTTAGGTCTTTTAGACTGATGGTTTTAATTTGATTTTTATTGATTTGTGATGATATTTGCTTTTAACCCGGTATTTTTATTTTTTATTTATTATGTTTTTATTTTTTAAATGTTTTTAAATGCTTTTACTGTTTTTTGCTAATTGTGTCTGGGATTGTGTTTCATGTTCACCTGTCTGCAAGATGAATTTCCCTACGGGGACTTCTATAATAAAGTGAAGTGAAGTGAAGTGAAGCGGGCCAGGAAGCAAGACCTGCATAATCAATCTCAGCACACAGAGCTTGGATCTTGACATTGTCCAATAGGAGAAGCTGACTCTGAAGCCGCGGCTCCCCTCCCTCCCCTTCCCCCTTTTCTCAATGTATGTGTTACAAGGAGTCAGAAAGAAAAGAAAAGCGGACATGAAGAAAAGAAATACAGAAATGTGTAAATAAATAGAAAAAAGAGAAAACTGGAGTGAAAAAAATGTTAGGAGGAAAATCAGGAGAAGAAAATAAATCAATGTATGATAAAAAAAAAAAGCAGAAATTACTGAAATTTTTTAAATGGACAAATAAATAAATAGAGTAAAATAATAATAAAGTAAGAAAAAATATATTAAGAAATAAAAAAAATTGCATTAAATAAATGCAGAATATAAAAATATGATTAAATAATAATTAAAACAAAAGAAAATAATATTGCAAATAAAATGGAAAATTAGATAATTATGACAATGTTAAATTAATATTGTTGAAAATGGTAAATATATATTAATTTATGTCACGCGTTATGATGAATTAAAATTTTAAAGTCTCATTTTTATATTTTAGACACAATATTTAAAAGATTGTTTGTTTTATTAAGACAGTTATTTATTTCTATGTGTATTTCTAAATATGGCAGGATCGGTCCTCCATACAGACCCTCGTACAGTGTGGGAATGTGATTTGTGAACTGTGAGTGATTAAACCCTACATTGTAATCATAATTTGAGAAGGTGTTGCACAGTTTATGCACAACTTACAGACTGATGTAATGCGCCATGTGCACTTTTCAGAAAAAAGTCCTTAAAACTCACTCAGTAGTGATTAGGGGTGCACCGATCGATCGGCGCACTGATCGATCGGGCTTGATCACGTTAATTTGAGGGGATCGTAAATCGACCATATTCCCATCCGATCCTCGATCTTGTTATAGACTTTTAAATCAGCTTTTTTCTCCTGTTCCCGGGAGGTGCAGACTGCCTCCCTCCATTCCGCGCGCTACATCACGTCCGTGCTACACTCAGGGTTTCCCCCAGCGCTTTATAAGCCTGGCGGCCCGCCAGACTTTCATCGGACCCCCGCCAGGCTAAACCTCAGAGAAGTTGTACCCGAGATGAAAGCTAACTGCTCCTAGCGCGGCTACTAACGCTATAAACTACAACAAAGTGAGCTGGTTCAGCTCTCTACTCGTCTCTTTCTCTATAGTTGCAGTTCGTATGACAGAAAAAGCAAAAACAGAGTTCACTGATCTGAGAGCAGACAGCGTCGCCGGTGGCGGTAGCTTCAGCGTGCATCGGACACAACTTGAGGCTAAATGCAGAACGTATCTTTCCAGCGTGTCTCTCATTAGAGGGGCGCGGGGGAGAACTGTCCCGTGGCCGTGATCAAACAGCAATGACTCCACGTTTAATCGGTAGATTATCCCATAGTTTAGCTGCTATGTCCTCGTTTTTACAAGGTGCATTAAATGCACCATAAGTAAAATCTACGGGAGCCGAGTAGTCAAGTGGCACGCAGCCGCAGTTAGAAAACCTATAAGGTGAAGAGATGAGCAGCATTAAGTGAATCTGGATGATTTCTGCTCTGTTATAGTCAGTATAGAGACACTATGTTGAAGTTATTTACACAATGCACAGAGTTAATGCTGGAAGTGTTAATTAGAGTAGGTTTAACAAGTGTTTTTGTAAAATTACAGGCAGAAAGTACTATTAATTAAAGGAGGACCTGAGAAAAGAGCTTTGTTAATGGTTCACATCTCTTGCTTTATTTTTAAGAGGCACCGTTTTTATTGGCTTTATTAATTAATTGCTTATATATATATATATATATATATATATATATATATATATATATATATATATATAATTTTTATATGAGAGGACACTACCTCATGTTTTGTGAGTATTCATTCAATGTACTCAATAAAAATGGAAACATTAAAGTAATTGGCTTCTAGTTATGAAAAATACGTGATCGGCAAAAAAAATCGAGATCGGCAGGAAAGGTTGTCTAAAGATCGGTGATCGGCCAGAAAACTGCAATCGGTGCACCCCTAGTAGTGATAATAATTAAACTAATTCTGCCTAGTGACCTCAATAAACATATCGACTGCAAGTGAAAATAAAAAGTAACACGAAGGGCTTACAGGTACTATTTTAGATTCAGGACTACTTTTATGACAAAGGGCAGCTGTAAGCCTCCGTTGAACGGTGCAAGGACATGATGCAGCGGCCCCAAAGACGCCTAAGTCTTTAAAAACAAATACTGGCCACTAGACTAAACCTGGTAATGATTTTTGAAGATAATCTCTGTGCAGCTCCTGACTTTGTGTTATTTTTCATCACCTGTGAGGTTTGCAAACAATGTTCGGATAGCGTATACGGAAGTACATCTCCTTACTTGGAGTGTTACGGAAATTTTTATCCAAACGATGAGAGTTCAGTCTTACGTCATTCTGAAAAGCTTTATTACACATTATAATGTAGAGGATGTAGTCTCACCCATGTCTGAGAAAATCCTGACATCTGACCCACTCCAACTGTCTTTATACCCTTCTCCCCTACCCAATGTAAAAACTTCACCCCCTACAAACATTGGGTTACACACACACACGCGCGCACACGCACAGGTTGGGTCAAAACCTATTGGTCTCAACAGCTGCCCAACAGCTGGTAAAGTGGTGGTAGGAGGTGGACAGAGAGAGACATTTTGGATAGAGAAGACCGATGATTTGAGAGAGGAGTTAAAGAAGCCACCTATGTCAAATGGGAAAAACCATCACTAAACAGAGGAGGAGGGGAGATTTAATCTTTCCAGCACCTACCAGTCTGCTCTGAACTTAATTCCCAGACAATTCCAATCTAATTCACACCATCCTTCTAATCAAAACAACTCACCAGGATTTCAGTCGAATACAGTGGAGACAACACCTTCTCAGGAGGCAGGAAGGAGGTGTGTCACAGACAGATGAAGATAAGCACAGTTTATAAGTCTCTCTCTTCTTTACTATAGACAGAATTGATAAAGCTACTTGGATGAGCAGTGAAACGTCTTCAAAGAACCAAATAAGTCCAGTTGCCTTTATTTAAACCCCCTTCATTGGGAGGCGGTGATGACCCCCTGGTTAAAGACAGATACATCTGTTTACAGTCCCCTCACAACAGGATATCAGCTCTACACGGCAGGGGTCAAGCAGGGTCGTTGCTAGCCATTTGGGTGCCCTAAGCGCAAATGATTTGTGGTGCCCCCTCCCTCCCTCCCTCCCTCCCCGGCCACACACACACACACACACACACACACACACACACACACACACACACACACACACACACACACACACACACACACACTGCAGAAATGAACAACAATCAGGGTTCATACAGCTTTCCAGTTAAGATTTTCCATGACTTTTCCATGACCTTTAACCAACTTTCCATGACCAAAAATAACATTTGTGCATCAATTTTAAGTGTTATGCACATTTATTTAATATTACTCAAAACACAAGTAAATACTAAACATAGCAAGAAACATGTCTGCAGTTTTCCAAGACATTAAATATAGTTTCATTGCCTTTACTAATAACCCAGTAGTACAGTCAACACAGATTTTCCATTCTTAAAGAAATAAAGTAGCTGCAGCGCATTTATTGTATTCCAAATAAAAATAAAGTGTCTTAGCACAGCTTGAGACTGTTAATTCTTTAGAATAAATAAAGTAGCTGCAGGGCTTTTTACTATAACTCAAGTCAAAATAAAATAATGTCTGATGATTTATAGGAGTAATCGGAGTTCTTAACTTTTGACACCCACAGTATCTCGGCTTTCAGTACCTCATTTTTAGTTGAAACGCCTAGTTTCAGTCGGAGTTGTTGCAACTGGCGCCATGGCCATGGGTGTTCTGTGCACTTGCTTCTAAAAACTGGTTGATAGGAATAGTAGTATTATTTGCACACATGGCTAATTCGTGCTTTTTTCGTTCATATGCCTAGCCATTAGAGGTGTGACGAGACCCAAAACTCACGAGACAAGATGAGACTTGAGTTTGCGAGACGAGACTTGAGTTCAGGAGACGAGACGATATTTAATAATAGTTTCAAGAAAAGATGCTGGTGAAGGTTCTCAGTCATCCAGGTCATGATAATCCAAAAAAGGGTTTTAAATAAAGGCAACTGGACTTATTTGGTTCTTTTGAAGACGTTTCACTGCTCATCCGAGTAGCTTTGTCAATTCTGTATGTAGTCAAGGAGACTCCTTGACTACATACAACCCCTTTTTTGGAGTTTCAAGAAAACTTCAAAGATAAAATTTAAGCAACAAAAAATAAAAAACTCTTTTATTCCACACATTTAGAAGTTTTTCCACAAACTCAACTGATGTCTTTCTTTTTCTGATTTCTTGAATCTTAGTAGGGGTGTAAGATGAGATTTTAATCAAATTTTCAAGAATTTTTAAAAGATCAAACCATTGCTGAAAATGTTGTTTTTTTTTTTGCCTGTCTCTCTCCTCCTCTTTTGTCTCACCAAAGAAAAATATTTTGATTTCAGCTGAAGAGGAGAGGTTTGAACTGTTTAGCCATGATATTAAACCTACACCTAAAAACAACAGCAAGTATTCATTTAATATAGTATAACTATGTTTTTAGACAGTAAAAGCTACAGGGCTCTAAACTGACTTTAAAAAGTGCAGAGGACATGCCCCCCCCCATCATGTCCATGTGTCTCTCAGTGATTTTTCAGTCCTTTGCTTCTCTCAGCTCTCTAATGCTGTTATTCTGTCTGTTTTCTTTTCTCTCTTCTTGTTGAAAAATAGAATCAGTTCAGTTCAACTTCACTAAATCCTTAAAGGATTTGGTCATTAATAGAAAATAAATGCAAAGTTAAGAAAAGCTTTTCTTTTTTATATAATAAAACTGTGTTTAACAGTGATAATACAGTGTTTCATATAGATTGTTTTCAGATGCACACACCTGTCTCTGTCTCCTTTTCTCCTCTCCTCTCTCCTCCTCGTGTCCGTCTGTCCTTTAATTCAGGCAGTAGGTGTAACAGGGTAGGAGTCCACGTCTTTCTGCTCTGAGACACACATCATGCTCCCAGCTGTTCTTTCACTATTTCCACGTTCCAGGCAGCGTTTCTCTACCAGGGCAGCTGATTTTCTGAGTACTGCATTTACAATGATATGAACGGCAGCTTCATCAGCTGATAGTAAGTTTCACTTTAGGAGCGACGTTTTCACTCGCGTGCCCAAATGCAAATAATTACATAATCCGGTCATGAGGGCTCGCGAGATCGAACTTATCTCAATGAGAAATATCGTGACGTTTACTAGCCATGTTCGAAACATCGAAAGTTTTACTGCATAGCTAACACTTAGCATGTATTGAGTTGACATCCTTTTGCAGCCAGCTTCAAAATTTGTCCATGAAATACCAAGCCTTGTTACAGCTACATTTCCCTGGCATTTTGAGATCCTCATTTCAGTTTGCATTCGCCGACTGAACCGCTTTGGCATTAGCTCCGTCACCGTGAGCTACATTTAAGGACCTCTGGGGGACAGGTGTGTCACCTCAGCTGCCTGACAAAAAATTTACGAGTCCGCGATTTTTATTCAATTGATCCGTATTTTTGCATTAATTCCAAGTTTGAACAAAGATTTAGTAAAATTCCAAAACTTTTCCAGGGCCTGGAATTTTGATTTTCAAATTCCATGACTTTTCCAGGTTTTTCATGACTGTACGAACCCTGAACAATATAGTATTTGGCAGTGTGTTTCTTACCTCTTTGTATGTTGATTATAATTGTAACAATACTAGACTAATATTTCTACAGAAAATGTTATAAAGACACTCTCTAAAACAGAGGTCACCAACCTTTTCCAAGCTAAAATCACTGTTTAACTGAGGCAGTGGTGGTTCTAGACCAACATTAGAGGGGGGCCAGGCTGGGGACAGCTGCACAAGACTGAGACCCTGATCATTGCACCTCCAGAACTTCATCCAAAAATTGAACAGGAAATAGCTTCCTTCTGCTCCTCAGCCAAGCCCTCAGTAAGAGATCTGGGAGTTATCTTTGACTCAGTTCTAAACTTTGATTCTCACATTAAATCCATCTCTCGCTCCTGCTTCTTCCACTTAAGAAACATCTCAATACTCTGTAAAATAGTCTCAACTGCTGACCTGGAGAAAATAATCCATGCCTTTGTGTCTTCACGCCTAGACTACTGTAACGCTCTCTTTACCGGTCTGAACAAATCCTCCCTCAAACGTCTTCAAACCATCCAGAACGCAGCAGCCAGACTCCTGACTAAATCCAGCAGGTGAACTCACATCACCCCGATTTTAAAGTCCCTTCACTGGCTCCCTGTAGAATTCAGAATCCAGTTTAAAGTCCTTGTTCTCACCTACAGAGCTCTAAATGGCCAGGCTCCTAACTACTTATCTCAGCTTCTTTCTCCACACACAGTCTCTCATAACCTTTGATCTTCATCTCAAAACCTGCTGGCTGTTCCTCGCACCAATCTGAAAACCAAAGGGGACAGGGCCTTTCAGGCTCTGGCTCCCAGACTGTGGAACAGCCTGTCCCTGAAACTCCGTCTCTGCAACACCGTGGAGGCTTTCAAAAAACATCTGAAAACTCACCTTTTCATCCAGGCTTTCCCTAACTGAACATGTAGATATTTGACTGTGTTTATATTTTGTGATCCTGATTACATTTTGTGCCTGCTAATGTTTCATTCACCTGTGCTTTGAAACATCTGATTATACCTGTATTGTACAGCGCTTTGTGATTTGTATCTGCGAAAGGCGCTTTAAAAATAAAATTTACTTACTTACTAAAACACTCAGCAATTAGCAAGCACCATGCCACTGGTTCAGATATGTGGACGACACATGGGTCAAAATTCTGACTCATGAAGTAGAAGGCTATACCAAACACATCAGCGCTGTGGATAAAAACATCAGGTTCACCAGGGAGGATACACACAACAAACTGCCCTTCTTGGACTGTGCTTTACAAATTCAACAGGATGGAAGTCTCAGCAGCATTGAGGTTTACAGGAAACCTACTCACACAGACCAGTACCTGCATTTTGACTCCCATCACCCACTGGAGCACAGACTATCAGTTATCAGGACTTCACACCACCGAGCTGATAACATTCCCATCAGAACTGAAGAGAAACAAAAGGAACAGAAACACGTCAAAGAAGCTCTCCAGACCTGCAGTTACCCAAACTGGGCCTTCACTAAATCAAGAAAGAAATCTGGAAAAGACTCCACAGCAGCTAATAAAAAAGACAAGCGCAAAAGCATCGTCATCCCATATGTAGCAGGAGTCTCAGAGAAACTGAGAAAAATTTTCTCCAAACACAGCATCCCAGTAAACTTCAAACCCAACAACACCCTCAGACAGAAACTGGTTCATCCTAAGGACAAGACTCCCAAACAGAAGATCAGTGGCGTTGTTTATGCAGTCCAGTGCAGTGAGGACTGTTCAGACCTTTACATTGGAGACACAAAACAACAACTACACAAACGCATGTCTCAACACAGGAGAGCCACATCATCAGGCCAGGACTCAGCAGTCCACCTCCACCTCAAAGACAAGGGACACACCTTTGAAAACGACAACGTACACATTTTGGACAGAGAAGACCGATGGTTTGAGAGAGGAGTTAAAGAAGCCATCTATGTCAAACGTGAAAAACCAACTTTAAACAGAGGAGGAGGACTCAGATTTCATCTTTCCAGCACCTACCAGTCTGCTCTGAACTTAATTCCCAGACAATTCACGCCTCTAATCAAAACACCTCACCAGGACTCCAGTTGAATTCAGTGGAGCGAACACCTCCTCAAAGGGGGTAGAAGGAGGTGTGTCACAGACAGAGGAAGATAAGCACAATATATGAGATTCTCTCTCCTTTACTTCAGACAGAATTGACAAAGCTACTCGGATGAGCAGCGAAACGTCTTCAAAGAACCAAATAAGTCCAGTTGCCTTTATTTAAAACCCTTTTTTGGAATGACATAACTCTCTTAAAATCTACAAAAAGACAACATTGATCAGAGACAGCTGTAAATAAAGCTTGATAAATTTCACACTGAAATGATCAAAGGACACAAAATGTCAATAAAACAGGAATCACTCAGTATTTAACACCCAGACTGCTGTTGGTCCTCAAAGCCAGTCAGAGCTTCTGAGAAACATCAAGTCTTAATCCTGATGCTTCTGGTTTACAGTTGATCTGACAACCTGAACTCAGTCATGTGTTTTGTTAAGGGACAATATGACTGGACACCATAAGTTTCACCATGGTTTCATTTAGATCAGGTCTGTGGGGGAAAACCAGATCTGGATCCAAACCCATCCAGGTGTTTGTTGCACAGTGTCAGGATGGTACTGATCTGAGCTGACGTTTTGCGCTCAATTTTAGGGATGGGACGAAATTTCGTGATATAAAATGTGACGAAGTGCATCGAGTTGGAAAAAAAAAAAGAATTGCGAAATAAACACTAGATGGCGCTGCTGCACGATTTGTGTAGTAGTAGTAGTAGTAATGCAGGCAATTTAGGGTTGGGCATCGAGCTTCAGCTGCTGAACAGAATCGGGTGATGTCCATGAAAAAGAAATGTTATCTGCCAAGACTGAACAAAGTATTTCACAGCTGATCACCTGAAATGCAGCCTGCAGACCCTCTGTGCTGTGCAGCGTCGCATCTCTCCCTCCCCTCCCTGCTGTCCCGGAGCACAGCGCCAAAAATGAAAGTGAAAGTACATCTGCCGAACTTTTACTCTGTCAGAGTGATGTAAACTTTGCGTCCTGCAACAAAAACTACCGTGGAAATACTGGAGGAAGCTCGTTAAAATACATCAACACGGTGGATTTAAAGGTGTTGGAGTGAGGTGAGTTTTCATGTCTCACTGCAAAAATCAACACACGGAGCAACAGTCATACACATCTACACTCACTCATCTATATGAGCCAGACGTCAGAACGCTGAACAAATAAACTGTAAAATAATTAAAGTCCTCTAGATGAGCAGTTGCTGGGTTCAGCCCTCTAGGACCTGATGGCTG
The DNA here is from genome assembly GCA_006937965.1 of Callopanchax toddi. Classification (NCBI taxonomy): domain Eukaryota; kingdom Metazoa; phylum Chordata; class Actinopteri; order Cyprinodontiformes; family Nothobranchiidae; genus Callopanchax; species Callopanchax toddi. Next base: position 326,954 of record SSNR01000307.1, on the reverse strand, counting down.
ATAAATAAATGAACCTAATATTAGTAATAATAATCTTACAACACACAAAGTTGTGAGATTAATATTATTTTGCTTTTTCTGAACTATTTAATCTGCTTAGAGTTTTAATGTTTTAAATCTGCTTTATTGTTACTGACATCAGCTAGATTGAAGTTTCAGATTCCCCTTTGACAGAACGCTGCAGCATGTTGCTGTAGATTCTCTGTCATCCTGGACATGATCATGTTCAGTTTGAATTGAAAACAGCTGGAATTTTCCAGTTATTTTTGAAGACTCATTGTCTCCCATTAAAGAGCCTCCTTCAGTTTTAAACCTTGGGTTGAGAGTAGGAGGTTTAGAAGTCGTGATCAGAAACAAACCTGAGATACGTAACTTAACCTAGGGTTAGAGCAGCACTAAGGGAGTGCTCTGGTTTGTGTTTGGCCTGTTAGGCCTTGTATTTCCCTGTGTGCAACTGAAACAAAAATAAACAAGTTGTTATTATACAGGAATATTTTTTCTTTTTTTTCTTCTTGATATCGTATCGTGAACCGCCGAAAAGCTAACATACGTTGTGTGACAGGTCCTAACAGAAAGTTCTCAGTGAAAATCCAGTTCTTTGTATTTGTGAATTATTACTCTCCGGGAGTACAAGGTCTCCAGTCCAGACTCTGCTAACAACCTCGATATGTCAGAGTCCCTCTCCTATTATTGGCTCTTTTGCAGGGTCAAAGTGCAACATACACATCTCCCATTGGTTAGGCCAATGGTTCTCAAACTTTTTTACCCAAGTACCACCTAAAACCTATGTAGGATCTTCAAGTACCACCACGATGTTGGACCTTTAAATAATGCACAATTTGACTGTTTTTAACTGGAACCAGAGGTCTCGCTAGATATTTTCATAATTTGACTGACAGGGTACAAAATCCATTTTTATCTGTCACTTATTAATAAAAAAAATATGACAATGACATTTTCAACATTATTTACTTTTCATTCATTTTAACAATATTGTAATGGTCTTTCACACAAAAAGTCAGTTTTTCCAAATCTCTGAGTTTATATTTACTAAGAGGAAGACTGTCAGCTGCCGCGCGTTACAAAAAAACAAACATCAAATAGTTTTCTGGGTCTGCACTCTCTCTCCTCCAGCTGTCACGCACCCCACGCTGCCTTGTTACCAAAGCAACCCGTAGATCAGCTGTTTTCAAACAAATCACGAAACTTAATGTGGTTAATTTTGGTCAGAAAGGCGGAATAAAATAAATGTAATTGATGTATTGATCAGCTTGATGGATCAGGTCCGAACCCAAGTGCGTTATGTGCGCAGCTCCAGTCCCGCTGCGCTCCAGGAGCACTCACCGGGCGCGCGCCGCGGACCGATGGAAGCGCACCACCTCAGTGACAATCCCCTCCACCCCCCGCTCAAACACCGACCTGCTGCACGCCCCCCAATGTGTGTAAAACGCCCCCTCTTCCCTCTCTCACTGAAGCCGGGCCTTTGCGTAATGACTAAAAGAACGAGATCGCGGATACAAGCGGCTGAAATGAGTTTCCTCCGCAGGATGGCCGGGATTATTAGAGATAGGATGAGTTCAGACATTTGGAGTTTGGAGACTCGGAGTAGAACCGCTGATCTAGAACCAGTTGAGGCGGTTTGGACAAGTTGGGTGGAGGAGGAGGCTGAGGAGTCTGGGCTCCCGGCCCGCTACCCGGACCTAGATAAGCGGAAAAAGGCGAGGCGAGATCCCGTCATTACACACAGCTGCTGCTCGCTGTGATTTTAATCCGCTCTGCACGGTCAGAAGGCCTAAAAATACTTTAATAGTGGTGAAAAAATACCCAAATTAGGCCACCTCCCGTTACAAACGCTTAATTTAAAAAAAATTTTCACTATTTTAGTCACCAATATTTCATTAAAAACAAAAGGGTTGGATCCTCCGCGTACCACCAGTGGTACGCGTACCGTACCAGTTTGAGAATGACTGGGTTAGGCAATTATGACATACCAAAATAAAAGCATATATTTACACACACATATATACAATTAAAACATAACATCAGAGCATATGTAAAATACACTTAACAGAGGTGCATCGTATCGTGAGTTTAAGTGTATCGTCCCATCCCTACTCAATATCAGCTTCAGCTCAGTGCAGCGATGCTGCATCTGGCATGCTGTCGAGTGTTGAGCCAAGAGCGAGCCAAACGCGCAAAGCAAACGCTCTAGCTTGGCCACTGATCTTCATGCGTAATGCGATCATCAGGATATAGGTGCCGGTTCTATTTCAAGCACTGCGGCACAGCTTTTACAGTGATTTTCCAAGAAGCGTCAGCTGCATAGCGCGTCCCATGGACCCAAAAGACCGCTGTGATTCTGTGGTGTAACGCACCCGTCTTCTCTGTGTGCCCCTCGGGCGCAGCGCGCCGGACGGCAAGTTCTCTGGTGCGCTGCCTCCTTCAGCTTGGCGCAGCTGCGCAACAAATGCACTTTGGCTGCGGAGCGCTGTTTCCACTGGCTCCTATCTGAAAGCACCAACTCATTAATATTTATGAATCCTTTGAAACACGGAGATTGACAGGTTGGCGGGCCCTCTTTACACTTATTTATTTTAAAGTGCCTGTGACTCCATATTTAAATCACTTTATATTAAACAGGTGTAATCTTTGATGCCTCTAGATCAGCGTTGCACCATTATAACTCAAAATACGCTGTAATTATTTCCTAACGAGCAACTCAGAGATCAGAAGAAAGCGCCGCCTTCCGGTTCTGCTGGGTTTCTCCTTATTTGGCAGCCTGACACTTCTGCTGCAGCAGGGGGCAGTGCCGTCGCGTGAAAGAGAAACGAAACTGAAACTAAACACTACACGGTCTATGGGCAATGGCGGCGGCACTGCCTCGCTCCAGTTGTCGTGAACGTGCATGTGGGAGGAGAATTGACCATATAAGCAAGTCCGGATCACTATGACCTCATAGCGGGCTGGAGTGAAAAAAACTGTTTGAAACCTGGGTCTGAAATCTGGAAGAACTTCTCACTGGCTGGACTAGGAGACAGATGGATGCCGTTTTTTGCTCTTTCTGGCAGGTTTAAGGTGAGAACTCAACATTGCAACATGATAGATAAGTCAGAAAACATGGAAATCGATGTCATGGGCACTTTAAACATTTCGTTTTTATGATTACTATCAATAGGATTTTTCACGAGCCTGAAATTTTTTGGTGCCCCCCTGGGCAAGTGGTGTCCTACGCACAGTGCGTGATGCACGTATGCGGAGCTACGGTGCTGGGGGCAAGACTCTGTTATTTGCTGGATTCTCACTCCAAGGGGTTGCTGTAATTAACAGATAACACACAATCCAGGACTAAAACGATCACATTCTGTTATTTAAATAATCATCAGAACACATCTTACTAAGAATCCTAAAATTCCACCACAGGAGTCACTTTTTCTGCCCACAATGCTAGTTGTTACCATTCATTTACAGTGTTTTACGCTAAGCTAATGCCAAAGGAGTACTGCTGGATCAGGAAAACGACTGGGCTGTTTACAAATTGTTTTTGCCCACTTATCTAACTATGAGGAATATGGCAATAGACAAAAACCACTTTCTGTTGGAGTATCCTTTATGCATTGGATTGACATCTTGAGTTAAATGTTGTTTGAATTTATTGAGCAGAAAAATGTTGCACAGTGTTCTACAAAATAGAGAGCAATGTTTTTGCCTTCTCTTTTTCTCTCTGCTGATCAGAAAAATGACCCAATATTTGACTCAAATCCATGATCCAATCCAATCCATGAGTTTTTTTGCCCAGCACTAGTGTGACACAAACAAAAAACAGCCAAGAGTGACAGCTTAATCCTTGGGATTAGACTTGCGTACCAGAAAACAGTGCCAGGTAACGTCGTTCTCCCTTGAGAACATATGCTGAAAAATTGTGTGCACCCAAGTACATAAATGCAAATGTGCCAGTGTACACGTGAAATTGGTGTGTTTTCAAAACAAAGGCAGGGTCAGCAGCACACACCTAAAAGGTCAAGTCAGGTCAAGGGATTTTACACAAAAAAAGCATTGGTGTGCAGTAAAGCTAGTGTTAAAATATAATTTCTACACTTTTTTCATATTTTCAATATTAGTGATTATTGATTAATATGACTTTTTTAATTGATAGGCTTTATTTCTATATTGTCCAGCCCTACTACGAGGTGCTAAAAACAAGCCCAAAATGTCTAGTGTGCCTTTAAAAACCAATTCTAATTAAATCAAGAAATTTGTTGGTCATTCATGAAACACCGGTTTTGAATTAAGCTCCTAATTAGAGAACAGCAAGTTGTGTAATAAGGACTGAAACATTAAAACTGCTGGATATGTGCATTCAAAAGTTTATAGATGCTCACATTAATTTAACCTGTAAAGATTAGAGAGCATTTAGGTTTATCCTGATATTGAAAGCCAAATATCCTTAACATTTTGTGAGTAGTGTATATCTGGCAAATATATTAAAGCACTTTGATATCAAAGTGTCATATTAATAACATATCGATAAGAAACTAAAACGTTTAAACCCTCTGAGAACCCTTTAAAAAGTGACTTACTCCCAAACAGATAAGAGCAGGCAACTTTACCTTGTGAACCAGCAGGAGAAAACCTTTCAGGTCCAAACCTCTTGTTTGCAAAGTCTTTTTAGAAACCTCCGTTTTTTCGGAGCGGCAGTCATAAACACGTATCATGATGGCATGTAGACTACGCACTTTGCAATAATTCGGAAAACTTTCTTTGAAAACCGGTTTTAGCTCCGTCTTTGTTTACATTTACGGTCGACTCCGTCCCGAAGCAGCTTTTCTCACATCTCTGAAGCGCGGTCTCCGAGTTCCTCTCCTCAGCAGCAGCTCACGTGCTCATGCTCACACTTTCTACGGAAGCCCGCGAGAGATAAAAATGATATTTACAGGCTGCGCAGACTACTTCCGCGAAGCCGTGGTGGCTGCTGTTTGGCTTTCGGTATCCTACAGAAATATCAAAGAATGGATTTTACCAGGACTGAAGAAGCGTGGCGTAGAAGACTAGACCATAACGCAGCCTGTTAGAACGTTTTAGAACCAGAGCAGCATTACGAAGATGTCCGTGGTTCTTCAGAACCGCTCCGGTTGGGTTCTGGACTCACGGCTGCTCATCGATCGTGGCTATGAGCGGTGCATCCGATGGACAAAGAGTAAAAAGTTAAATGTCGGGTGTTGTTTTAAAAGGCAGTGTTTTCAGATTTTGAAAAGCCATTTTAACCTGAGTAGTAGTGCTGCTGTGGAAGGAGAGCATGCTGAAGGGCTGCAGAAAACAAATAAACCATCAAAGGTAAAATCTGCTTCTCAGGATGCTGATAACTGAACCAATTATGTGTAATAATAATCAATAACATTCACTAAAGTTCCTTAAAGGTGAGCTGCAACCAATGTAACCTTGGAAACCTTTGGTATTAATTGCAAAGTAATAAATACAAAAATGAACAACTATACGGTTTTTTACGACATTCATCTTCAACTAATGTTAAAATAAACATTTAGAATAAAAATTACCTTTACTATTTAGAACAAAATCTAAATATATAAATTCTTAATATTTAAAATCAAATCTAAATTTAGAGTACAATTACTTGTTCTTAAGTAAGTAAAAAAATACTGATAAAAACTACTTTTCTTTTCTTTTTTTTTTTTTGTCCCGTGTCCTGTCCATCTGTATAGCAAACAGAATTGATGTCTGAGTGCCAGAACAAGCCCAACAGTGTTAGGCGTTACAGCCACTGCTATAATGCTCCACCTGACTTATATTTAAATATTGTAATAAATAATAATAATCTTTATTTGAATAGTTCTTTGGTTTGATTTGAATCCCAAGTGACACAGAGATGGAAAAGAAGGGAAGGGTACAGAAAGAGGGGTGGGGGAGAAAGTTGACAGAGAAAGAAAAGAGTACAAGAGGTACAAAGATTCTGCTTCCGGACCTGCAAAGAGAGAGAACAAACAAAAACAGAGGGCATAGATACAACAGTAATACACAGCATATGATTGTACAACAATTACAGCGTTCTTAAAATGCACATGGTAGAGATTAATTCAAGGTGTGTTTAGTGCCAACCACAGCCCAAGTCAATGCGTTAGGGAACACCTGAGCTTGTGTGATGTGAGCACCTGTGTATGTGTGCTTGTGTCTATAAGGTTGTTCCATAGTATTATTCAATAATAAGTTCAGAGAGCCACAGACCTTCCCCCCAAGAACCATGGAAGACACGGAGGAGATCCAAGCCCCAGACGCCCGGAGGCCCCCCAGACCACAGGAATCCCAGGAAAACCACCGCAGGGGCAGCCGCAACACCAGGAGGGGCGCAGAGGCTCACCCCGTAAGGGCCACCCAGCAACCGCCGCGCCATAGCCCCAGGGGGCTGCGGCCACGGCTCACAGGCACCGCCAGCAGCAGGCCACACCCAGGCAGATCCATCCCGGACCCAGAGACCCAAGGCCCGAGGGCGACCCGACCTCAGCCGAAGCCCGATAGAGCCAGAGGGCCCAGACCCCGCCCATCAGCCACCGGGGGCGAGACGGAAGATGCCCCAGCACCCGGCCCCGGCCCCTGTGACTCACCAACATGCCAGCGGACAGCGGCACCACCCACCGGCAGAGGTGTGGCAGGGGAGGATAGGCCCCACACCAGAGTGGAGCCTAGGCTGCCCCAGGAGAGAGGAGGACAGGACCCAATCCGACATATAACCAATCATTCAGACACAATTGCACCTTCCCACCCACACACACACACACACACAGCCCTACATGAACATATATAGATGCACAAAAGACGCCGTACACCCACTCACATTCCTCATTCATACTCTATACTCCCAGGTCAGAGGACAAGCACCCTAAGGGCAAAACCAGCCTCCAGACCCAGAAGTAGTTCCCGTTCATACTGGACTGGAGACGGGCAGACCGCCCCACCCCCCACGGCAGCAGAGCAGCCCACCACCACAGACCCAGACCAAATGGCCCGCTTCACTCCCAGCCCAGGGCAGCAGACAGAAAACAGGGGTGTAGAAGACTCTAATTAGGCCCGTGCAGCGAAAGCGCTGCGAAGGCCTCTTGTAATTCCTCCGTTTATTTTTCTTCTTATTATTATTATTATCTCTAATTCTAATCTCTCCTCCCCGGCTCATACGGGTTGATGTATGTTGTAATAAGATGCGCTTTAAACAGGTGGAGGGCAGCTCACCACCCCCCCCCCCCCCCCCCCCCCCCCCCCCCCC
>SSNR01000307.1:297284-319674 GCA_006937965.1 Callopanchax toddi | reverse complement strand
CCCCCCCCCCCCCCCCCCCCCCCCGCCCTAAACCCTCAATGTCTATGTGTCAAGAAAATATTAAAAGTATCTAACAAAGTATAACATCTCAAAGTATAATGTCTGATAAATTATGAGTCATTAAAATTATTATACCATTAATATCAGGAAAAAAACTACTTAATAAAGTACAAGTACACAAAATAATGACTTAATTACAGTAAGGTGAATAAATATATTTAAAAAAAAATTTAGAGTCAAATCTAAAAATATTTTTTTGAATTTAAGTATTTCGTATCAAATCTAAATAGCTTAAGATAAATCCTAATATTCAGATGCTAACATTGTGTTTGTTTAACCAGCAATCATTTATCAATGATAAGAACAAAGGCTTAAATCTGCCCTTTTTGATTATATTTCCTACTTAAATCTTTGTATTAGGTTTGGTTATTTATATAACTTTAATTTAATGGTGCTGAAATATTTGACTTTCAGAAACGGAAGCGAAAACACAGTGAACTCAATCAAGGTGAAATTGATTCAAACATCTTTCATGAGAAGGTAACTCAAATCTTATTCTTTGACTCCAAATCGTAGTTGAATATGTGCAGGTACATCTAAAAGACATTAGAATATTGTGAAAAGGTAAATATTTTTGTCATTTCTAGAGATGAAATTCATATATACTCAGAAACTCTGACTTTTGAGTTTTTATTATCTGCGAACCATAACCATCAAAATGACAAGAAACAAGGACTTGAAATATTTAACTCACTGCTTAATGATTCTATATAATATGTGAGTTCCTCTTTATAAAACGAGTCACAAAAAAATTGAACTTTTTCACAGTATTCAATTTTTTATATGTACCTGTTAATAGTCCTGTGGATGGATATGTGATGAATGAGATTAAACTTCCAAGTCCTTTCACTTTCCAGATAAAGTAATCTGTATATGTCTGTGGCACAATGTAGATCAGGTCTGTTGTTCTGGATGGAACCAAATCCTTGGTGGATTCTGCTCGCTCTGCTGGATACCTGAATGCAGAGACAGACACAGTGGAAGAGCCTCTTCCGTCCCAGGAGTGCAGCCTTGCAGCGCTTTGTGAAATGGCTAAAGTGCTCCCTCTAGTGGACGAGGAGGTGCAGAAGGAGTGCACCCAGCCTCTTGTCTCTGGAGATGGCTGCACTTCACATGTCGACCTGTTCTCTCAGGTGACAGAGAACAAACAGGGCTGTGCAGCAGTGGTTACTCTGATGGGAGAGGAGTATATTATACCTCCTCACACAGCTTTCCTGCTCTCTGATTTCACAAGAATACAACCACTAGTCCAGTGTGAGTACAGGGATTTGGGATGTTATATCTAGTCATTTTCATGCATCTGGTAAAGAAATTTTAAAGAAAAACAAAAGCTCAAAAGTTTTGGATGTGCCTGCTTCTGCTAGAATTAACGTTGAATTGTATTATGATTTTACACTTCCTCAAAGCAGACAGTTTGCTGAATACGTTGCATGTTTCTCAACCAGGTGGAAGAAGATTCAACGTGATTGTTATGGATCCACCGTGGGAAAACAAGTCTGTGAAAAGGAGTCGCAGGTGATTTGGTTTTTTTTGTATTTTACAAGGTGTTCAAGGGAATTTTGGGTCATTTTAACATGACGTTCTATCAGTTATTTATCTACAATAAGACCCATACTGTCTGGTGACATCACTCAAAGTGAGTGGAGTCTCTGGAAACAGGACGACATCCTCTGACCAGAGCAACACTCATAATGACTAGTCAGATTGGTCAGACAGTTAAAGGAAAGTCACATAGCCCCATCTGGTGCTTAGCTCCTGAATACAGAATTTGCAAGATCTCATTTGCCGGTCCGGTGCCCTGGAAGCCTGACAAAGCCACATATCTCGCGAGGGTTAGGCTAACCCAATGTGGCTAGTTGTTATGCTAGCGCCTGAGTGCTTGAACACAGCTGATTTATTTGAAGGAGTAAATAATGGCTCATGTGAAAGCAATGGAGGCTGAGGAGACATTTCAACAGTTAGATTTAGGTGTTTCTGAGCAGAAACAATGGTGCTGATGTTTTTACTGCAGTGATTTAAAACAGACACCGGGGAAGCCAAAACAAGCAAAACTGCATAGTATCTCTTTAACAGTCGCAGTCTGTTATTTAAACAATCACCAGAAGAATCATCTTATTAAGAATAACTAACAGATCATCTGAAAATTCAACTACAAAACAAAGATCTGCATGTGCATGTGTTAGATTTAGTTTTATCTCACTTTCTTTGCTTCAACTTTCCTGATTTGAACCAACAAGCTTTTGCAGAGTTTAAGGACACAAGTAATTCAACCACTGAAGCATGATCAATGTAGGATTGTGGCGCTTGGGGATCAGGGTTGGACACCACTGCTGTAGAACTTGACCCATATATGAATGTTTGCATTTTAAACATAGACTGAGTAAAGGAAATGATTCAGAAAAGTGAAGCCAATATGAGGCTGCCTTAAGTCTTATTTTAAATATTTTTTGTCTTAAATTTTACTTGATAGTGGCACCAAGTTAGTAAGGCTTAATATGTTGCATTTTACTGTGTTGTATATTTAAGGTTTTTTTGTTGTTGTTTTTTTTATTAAAGATACAACCATTTGCCTTCATCCCAGCTGAAGTCCCTCCCCATCCCCTCACTGGCCTCTCCGGGCTGTTTGGTGGTCACCTGGGTGACGAACCGGCCCAGCCACCTACGTTTTGTCCGTGAAGAGCTGTATCCACACTGGGGTGTACAAGTCCTAGCTGAATGGTTCTGGGTAAAGGTACAGAACACCTAACAGTTTAAACCTCTCAGCCATGGAAATCTGTCAGACTAACTCACCCAGAGGTTTGTTTTTTCCTCTTTAGGTCACCACGTCTGGGCAGTTTGTGTTCCCGCTGGATTCACAGCACAAGAAGCCGTATGAAATACTGGTGCTGGGTCGATGTTACTCTGCTGATACCTCCACAGGGTGTGAGAGTATTCACTTCTCTGTGTGTTGTTGTGCTATAAAAGTTAACCCCCCCCTACATGGAATAATCCAGATCATATTTATGTGTTTGTCTTGCTTCAGGCCTTCAGGAATCCCAGAGGTTGAGGATAAGCGTTTGATCGTCAGCATCCCCTCAGCTCTGCATTCCCAGAAGCCCTCGCTGTCAGGTAAATCCCTGTTTTTCTGCACCACTAGAGGGCAGTGCTGCGACACCACACTTTGTTGTCTTCTTATAAAGCAGCAGTGATGAAATATAAATGCAGTGGCTGCTTTTCATCCCCATAATGGCTCTAAGTCTGAGTCAGTTTTTTGAGTTTGTATGGATGAAATCATGTCAACCATTTATGCAAAACGGTGTAAATGATGTTTGTACGTCAAGAAAACAGCTTTCCCACAGCAGAAACGTACATTTTAAAAAAAAAAACATGACCACAGGTTGCAGACTGAAAGAGATGAATTCAAACATCATGGAATTTTTTGTTGATTTTTATAAAAGCAGGCTCTGAACACATGACATGTTTGACTCGTTAAAGTGGAAACTTTTACTACTCGGGCGTCAGATTTGTCTAGTTTCCTCACCAACATCCACCCTCGTATTAAGAATCAATGCAAGACCTTGACGATGAATATGCAGGGACTAAGAATAAGGGAGGCCTGACGTCATTCCATTCCCTCCCAGGGGAACACGGTTTATTGTGCAGTATGGGGAGCAACACACGGACGGCGTTTGATAGTTACTCTTTCAGCAGCACAGAAAAGCCCCGAGTTTCATGGAAGTAGGTGGATATTGTTGAAACGCATTGATTTAAATCATAATCTCCATAGAGCTGTGATACCATAGAGATTAAGTAGATTAGGACACAGATTGTATTCGGTCTCCATGTGCATTTCTTTGTTTGTGGCAAAGACCCTCAGCAGATTTATTCACAACTGGTTTATTTATTGCAGTTGGTTTATTTGCTGATGTGGAAGGGTTTCCTTTTACAGTGGTGCATGCAACACACAAAATAGCACTTTTATTTTGGTGAACGGGGCTACATCTGGTGACTCGGCTGCACTGGAAATCAGTGAGAAAATGGTAACAGAGCCTCTTTATTTTGTTATATGTGCCATATATTACCCAGAATGAGTAGTATTTACACCGTGTTCCTCTATTTACCCTCTGCTGCTAATCTGGAACTGGATCATGGGGCAACCTCCTCCTGCCCATCTGGAGGGATGTGTTCCCAGGCCAAATGTGAGATATAATCTCCTCAGCGAGTCCTGGGTCTGTCTCAAGGTCTAGTGGGAAATGTCTTGGGACATTCAATGGAAGGCATCTAGAAAGCATCACTACCAGATGCCCATACCGTCTCAGTTGGCTTCTTTCAATGTGGAGGAGCAGCGACTCTACCCTGAGCTCTGCCTGAAAGGCTGAGCCTCTCTTTTCATTTTAGCTTATTGTACTTTTGATCTGATTCTTTCAGTCATTACCCACAACTGATGACTTCATATGAGGGTTGGATCTAGATCGGTTGGTAATTAACAGCTTAGCCTTTTGGCTCAGTGCTCTTTTCACCACAACAGATCGGCTACCCCGATCCATTTCTCCATCACCTGCTCCATTCTACTCTCATTCTTGAACAAGACACTGAGCTCCTCCACCTGAAGCAGTGACTCATTCCCAACCTGGAGTTGGCAATCCAGTCCTATCCAACACAACAGATGACCATTGGCTCAGGCTGGTTCAGATTTTATGTGCCAAGAGGTGGAAAAGTGCATATTAGGTATGTCTCAGTTTTGTCAGAGTGTAAACTGGTCCAGCATTCTGTTTCTAAAATGCACCAGGGCTGATCTAATCATAGGGACATGGCAGTGAAATTAATCCTCTGTGATCAGATCTGAAGTAATAAAGGAGTCAGCTTCTTGAATTTTACAATTTTAATATGAATAAACATTGAGCAGATGACAAGATGGTTCCATGCAGCTGAAAGTTTCTGTCTTCAAATAACAAGAGACTTTATTTATACAAGCTCAGAGAGCTTATCAGAGAAGAAAGGACACCAGCCTTCATCAGAGCTGGAGAGCAGTTTGACCTGGCATCAGGAAATGATCAAACATATACTCCAGTCATGGCAAAAAATATTATTTTTATATCACAACATTCCCCTTTCTAACATATAAATGATTGCTTCAAGGGACAAAAATGGGATTTGTCATCTTTTGACTAGATTTGGTGGAGAAACTCCATGTCTATTAATAAAATCTGAGTGCATCTTATGTGAGTAACAGCTCTGGAGGAACCATTTAAAACTAGCCAGATATTAGTTCATTCCCCAAACACATTAAATACACACCCATATGACTTTAACCTGCCAAATATAATTTAAATAATGCTAAATATATAATCTGGAACTTCTACATTTCTGCCCTGAATCTTGAGGATTCCAGCAGTGGCCCCACCCCCATGTCTGCCGACTGCCGAGACCTTCTGTATCTATTTTTTTTGTAGGGGAGGCTTTTTGTCTGCAATGGAAGAAGAATTTTGCCTCAGTTTGGGCACAGAACCATGCAGGGGATCCCACTGCTGCCACCATTTGTTGTAGCAGAAATAATAATGGAAACGAGAAGACCCAGTTTGTTCATTTTTAAAAGCTTTAATGTAAATAAATGTGAAGTTTAAGTGTATCTACACAAGGCAAAATGTTAGAAAGCTCAGATTCTTGTGTATAGTGTTTTATGGTATATGGTGAACACAGCAGATAGAATTAGCTCCAAAAACAATCAAAGCAAATATTAAACTTCCAAAGGTAACTTACCCATAATGCCTCGAGTTGATCAGAACTTTGTAGAAAGCATGTATGGCGTAGGAATATTGTCACAGATTGCGTTTCATCATTTAAATTTAGACACCAGCTGTGCTTGATGGTGCCAAATCCAAACAGGTCCACTGAATTTGTTCCAGCTCTGACAGATAAGAAGAATCAAACTATTTGTGATAATGATTTAACACCTTTGGCAGAACTTGAAAGGTTGATATTTTCATTTCATTCTTGTAATAGAATGTCCAACTCAGAAAAATGACAAATGCATCCCAAGACCTCTGGCATTATCCAGAGTTTCTTTTCTCATCTTGAGCTATCACCTCTGTATTTCTGCTGCACTTTTCAGCATCAAGGTCTGCTTAAGCCACAGGGCAGCCTCGGTGGTGTGAATCCACGGCACTCGAGCCCATCGCTTCAAGACACTTTGACCCACTTGTGTTGCCCTCTCAGTTCAGAGCTCCTGTCACTGACATTCTTGGTTGCCATGGAGAGATAAGAGACAGTGTTAAGGGTATAGCAACCACACCTTGCTTTTCCTTTGGGCTTCCTTGTCAGAAGTTTGATGCGCTGTCCCATTTCAAAGTTAAGAAGATAATTAATCCTTTACTTGTCTCTCAACCTGAGAGCTGAGTCACCACTTGGGGATGAATTAGCTACAGAGCTGCATGTTTGGCCTTTCCACACAGCGGCTCTGTCTCCGTGACGAACACAGACAGAAAAAAACGTCGGGTATTACAGTACTTGTACGGGTTTCGTTCGGTTTTGGGATCAGACTTTTGAGCTCATTAACTCCCTGAGTGTTGGCTGAGCTGAGTGTCAGAGTCATCACAGTGGCAGAGGAAGTGAAAGGGATCTGTCAGCTCTGCCTCTCCTGGAATATTAGCACTTATAAAGCCAAGGTCACTTCCAGTCTCTGCGCAGAAAAATCTGTTCTGTGGTGTGAAGGAGCTAGGCAGCTGCCACTGCTGTTTTTTTTAAAAACATAGTTATAAGATAAATGACAAGAAACGCTCTTTGAGAAGATACATGCAGAGCAGCAGTTTAACAACACAAATGTGTGTCTGTATAAACATAGAATATAGGGTGAGTTTAGTTGTGCACAAATAAACTGTAACTTAGGTCAATAAAATAGAAGAAAACAGATTTTTTTCCCCTTATAATATTAGAAATTTGCAGAAATGTCCTTTAATTGATGAGTGGTAGGTTTTTGGAATTACATAACAGAAATGTGTAAAATTTACAAAAATAAAGGTCATAGTCAACAACTGTTGGAACCATCAACCGAATGGTTTTTGTTTTCTTCAAATATTGACCTCATATAAATGTGTTCCTTTGTTGAAGTGTGATAGTTGCTCTTTTAGTTAAGCAATTGCTCCCAGTTCTTATGCTGTGTATGCTTAACGATCATGTCACAACACTGGAAGATAAAATGCTTTTATTTTGAAGATTTTGGTCCCATCAACACAGAAACGGTGTTTTACGAATCCAAAAAGGTTTTTTGTCCTTGTTTCCTATTTTCAGAACCTGGACACAGTATGTTATGCGTTCTTTCCTAATCTTTGTGTATTTTTGTGTCTGTTATATTACAACGTTTTGATTAGTTTGTGTGGATGAAGGCATTCCTAGAAGCAGTGACATGTTTAGAAGGACAAACCAAAGGTTTCTTTTGGAAAAGCTGTGTGGACAAAGGCTTAACAATGGTTTTAAATTGTCTTGTATGTTTTATGGAAAACCTATTAATATCCATGGTACAGGATATGACCTCAAATATGTTTGATTTTTGGTAACCAATAGAAATAATCTGTTGCTGCTGTTTTATATATTTTAGTTAAATGTTTTAAAGCGTCTTTGAATAAATTGTTTTATTTCAGAATTATAAACAAATTTGCATTTCAGAACTAACCTTTGTGCATCTTTTATCAGAGATGCTGTCCTTTCAAATTAAAAATGAAAAATACGATGTGTTCCTGGTCTTTATGCTAAAAATAATCTTTCTTTTTGTTACAGAGGTACTGAAGCCATATGTTGGAGCTGAGGCCAAGTGTTTGGAGCTGTTTGCACGAAACCTTCAGCCCAGATGGACCAGCTGGGGCAACGAGGTGCTGAAGTTTCAGCACATCAGCTACTTCAATTTGACACCTGCAGAAGCCTCTAAAGACGAGGCTACAGATGACTGAGCAGATGAGCATTCAGTTTTAAGAAAACCTGCCCTCCCTAACGCTCCATCGCCGCCGTGAACAAATGACTGACGTTCAACATCTGTCACATCAGTCTTTTTACTTTGTTTTTAATAAAGATTCTGTGTCAAAACGTTGCTCCAGTTCTTTTTGATCTATAATCTGCATGCAAGTGGGACCTTCAATTTCATATTTCGTTCTGGGTACATTTTAAGGTATTGATGATGGTTGTTTGAGAGATGAAAGAGCATTTTTGTGCAGCTGTTTTGAACCCAACTACTTCCCACAGACACACAACACTTGAGGGTTTGGACTTTCGAGTAATCACTGGCACAAAGACGTGTCTTAAAAATGATCAAAGTATGGCTATTTTTAGTCCTCTGCTGTTTTAAGCTGAATTCCTAAACATTTCAGTCTCTGGATAGGAGAAACATTTGCTAGAGCTTTAAGCAAAGTCCTGCTTCTATTTTCTATCTACAATTTTTTCCCCCTGAAAAGATAGCTTGAATAATTTTGCCCTTGATTCTCCCCGTTTTCACTGAAAGATGATCTCTTCTAACCGGCTAACCTGCTTTGTCTCGTTGGATGGGGGTTCTCTAATGAATGGTGTTGGTGGATGAGGAAGGCTGCCTCTGAGGAAGACGAGGATGAGTTATAGCCACCGCGGCACTCTACTCATCACAGCTAATGAAGCTAGAACGAAACTCCCAACAGGAACACACATTACCTTGTCATGCTATCTATCTTTAACACACACAGCCTACATAAATATACTTTGAAGACAGTTTTGGTCAGCCTTTCAAATAAATGTTAATGTCTGAATGAATCTGCTATTGCAGGTTGAGAAAATATTCAAGAATGCAGCTGATGTTTAAATATTAAATAATTTTTCCAAACCCAGGTCATCTTATTTTGTCAATATTTGGTGGAAAATGCCCATTGAAATCAACTTTACCTGAAGCTAATCAGCCTATAAAACAAACCCAGCCCAACAGCACAAACAGGATAACTTAAAGGTGAAATGTGCAGCATTTTTCTAAGTATCAAAGTTTTCTAAATGTTTTAAATGATATTTCAGGTCTAAACTATGATATATGGGTTGAGTTCCACAACATCTGTTAGTCTGCTGAAGACCCTCCTAGGCCCCTTTACATTCTTTCTGACCAGCGAACTTTTCAGCCAATAAAATTAAAATTTCTGCATTATCTGCTGTCTGACAACGTGCACGCTCTTTGAGCAAAACTGTAGCGTTAGGGGGCGCTCTCGTACAGGACGCTCCGTATCTTTCTCTGTACAGTCTCAGCCGACATGGAGGAGCCAGTCAGAGCCCCTTTCTATAAAAAAGTTATCCATTCCCCGGATACTGAGAGATTTATTTTTATTTTTAAACATTTCTCACAGAATGGCAAGGCTTGCCAAGGATACACGTTTATTTTGGTCGAGGACTCATTCTGGACTGAGCGTTTTCTTATTTCCGGTTCCTGTAACTTCAGAACTTCAGCTGCCGTTCTAAAGCCACGAATCATAAACACAGCAGGGACCGAGAGGGCAGCCTCTTACAGTGTGAGAACATGATTTGTGAACTGTGAGTGATTAAACCCTACAATGGAATCATAGGTTGAGCAGGAGTTGCACAGTTTATGCCCAGCTTACAGACCGAAGTAATGCGCCGTGTGCATGCGCGAGCATGTCGAAGTGTTTTGGGAGGAGGAGCCGTTGGACGTTGGATTCAAAAACTGCTTTCTTGCTGAAATGCTCCACAATACAGCTTTAATTACCCTAGCTAAAAGTGTTCATTATTGAACTCTATTAATAAAAAAAATACATATGGCCACACTTTTGGCATACATTATCCTTTATAAGCTATTCTTTGTGGACCACTAATAATTACAACAACTTACTTACAGATAAGTTCAGATCAAGTTAACGAGCTAACGGCTAGTCCTGTCATATTCTGCCCCCTTGTGTCCAGTTTGTGCCTGTGTTCCTCCTCCTGTGTCCTGCACTAATCCCCTCCAGGTGTGTCTCATCTACTTAATTAGCTCCCTGTCTATATGCTGTTTAGTTCAGTCACTCCCTGTTGGTTCCTTGTGTTGTATCCCCAGCCTCACGTGTCATGTGTCTCCTGAGTCCTGCCAGCAATAAAACTGTTTTGTGTTCAACCTCACCTGTTCCTGCCTCTGTCCTCCTGCGTTTGGGTCCTGCACTACCCAAGTCATGACAAGTCAAAGTGCAGCTAAAACCAAAATAAGTTTGCTGCAATCCTAAAAAACTTCTGATTTTAAAGAACAACCACATTTGTTAACAGGAATGCTGTACTTAAGACTCAAGTCAGTTTCATCATATTTATTCTATCAAAATATTGTGAAAATGAAAAACTGAAACTGCTAGATAGCTAGCTTCAGTTGCTGCTATTCACTGCTAAAGGCTATCTGTAGCACTTATCCGAATAACGTTTTATTTAAACAACTGTGTAAAGTGAAATTAACAGATTTTTAGAAAGTAGCATTAATATGAACCACTATGAAAGTATTTTATGTTGGATTTGTTTTTAAAAACAACAGGATCCACTTTGGTTTTTGTTGACTTGTCATCGCCAATTTCTCCAAACAGAGATCTTAGAAACAAATATCTAAAACCAGTGGGACATTAATTGATCACAATTTTTCTCCAGAAACAAACAAGAGAAAATTTCAGATTTAACTGTTTAATTTGGTCTAGCGAATGACCACAAAGTGAGCTATATTTATCATGTAGCATGACATTTTTTGGGGACTGGAGCATTTAATCATGCCAACTCAAAGTTTAAGAAATTCAATATGGATGTACAACAAAATATAGAATTCATATATCAGTTCATATGCTTGTTGTGCTTTTATTTATTTTAAAACTTAAAAAATCATGATCAAATTAGTTTTGCGGTTGTAGGGAGCTCAGTTGGTCTCCACGGACTTATTTATTGTGTTTCAATTAAAAGTAGCAAACAATCACTTGAAACACCCTTGTTTTTTTCAGTAATAGTCTCAGAGTCCTGCCATAAATTAATCAAACTTTTGTGAATCTTGAGTCACTCTTTACTTGACATTTTCTCTTCTTGTGCATCATCCATCATGCTCTCAAATTGTACCAGCAGTTCATCAACAAAGACTTTAGTTGTCAAAGTTTTTTTTTTTGTGAAGCACTTTGTGATTTTTTCTGTGAAAGGTGCTATATAAATAAACTTTACTTACTATAACTTAAACAAGAGAACTGTAAGGATGTTGGTATTCCTGCTTTTTAAATCTTATGACAGATATTTGAATAATCAGCTTTCTCTTGCTCTATTATTAAAATACATATTGTCTAACGCTTGTCTCTCATTTTTTTTTGTTATTGCCCAAGAATCTCCAGTGATGCAATCGGTGTCTAGAAGACCACGATGCACTAAAACAATGAAGTCATCATCTCTCCTCCAGGCGCCAGTGGAAGCAGGGAGTCCTGTCAGACTAAAGATGAAGCACAAAGACCTGGTCACCCCTCTTTCTCCAGTTTCCCATGTTTCTCTGTTGAAACAGAACAAATTATGAATGAAATATTTAAATATAATTCTATTCTCTTTTTAATGTCCTTCATTAATTGTTCTTCTGCTAATTGATTTAACCACCATCACCTCAATCATGCCATTGTGAAAGTACCAATATCTTTCTCTTTTTCCAGTTGATGTACACATTTTGGGAACTTTTGATCCATATTCTGCCCTGGAAGCCTTATTTAAATCCCTGGTGACATCTCTCCCACTGCTCCAGTTCAGAGACATCTGAGGATCTCACGTCTGCCAGGGTGAACTAAATAGTACGAACAGTTACATGTTTTTATTATCTGGATGGTTAAATGTTGCCACAGTGTGGACGATGACGAGCAAGAACATTTTCATTGTTAAAATAAGGCTTGAATGTGGACTTATATGAAAATGGCTAAAACAAATATGTAAAATGCATCTATAAGTCATGAGAAAACACCAAAGTTAAGAAGATTTTTTTCTTATTGTTCAGTTGAATTCAAAATGCAGCATTAAAGGGAGATTTTAACAGTCTCTCTGCACTATGTGTTAGCTGGTTATTCTAACTCCTCCCCCATGACCTATGACCACTGAAGGTGTGTGTGTGTGTGTGTTGTGTGTGTGTGTGTGTGTGTGTGTGTTGTGTGTGTGTGTGTCATATGTGCAAGGCTGAGGAGCTCTAGAGGCCATGGTGGTGTAACAGCTTGACGGACAGTGTAGAGTTGTGTATTTGTTTCTGCAGGACACGTTATCCTATTGGATGACGCTCACTAGTCAACACGAGTCACATGTTAAATCATAACTCCGGTTTGGAAGCATATTTGAGGATACAAATCCACAATATCCGTCTCTTTGTTTCGTTTTTCTTCCTGTGTAAGCATCTGGCTTGTCTCCATGTCAATTAGTGCATCCATAGCACCACAATGATCTGGCTTTTTGGCTAACTCAAAGACATTTGAAGGGTAGCTGAGGGCAGAGGAGTGCAGCAGTTTGTCCTTCAGGTGGACATTTCACAGAGGATCTGATGTCATGTAAAAGCTATGAATAAACCCAGGAGGTGGTTGTCCATGAAAATCCCATTAGATGTTTCTCTGTCTGGTACCAGCAGCATGCCACGTTCAGAACCACTGGGCAACACAGTGAACCCTCAATTGCATCCTGGGTGCCGTCCATGCAGCCCACTGCTTCTCAAAACATCAGGATGGGTCAAAAGCTGATAAATTATTTCCCTAATAATAATTATTATCATTTCAATCCCCTTCTTCATCATTCTGACGCTTGATTTGAACTTCAGCATGTCATCGTCATAGATACCAAAGTGTATGTGATTGGCTGATTAGCTATTTGTGTTAAAAAGCATTAAACAGGCGTGTCTAATAAAGTGGCTGGTGGAAGTACATTATCAGTGGTTGTTGGGGGAAAACAAGATTTAGGGACACAACTTCACATGAATGATCACAGTCTGATTCTGATACAATCTCAGTTCTGCCGCCTGACATGTTTGTATGTGTACTAATTAACTCTGACTCTAGTATAAATACTTTCTTATTCTTACTACCTTAGGTCAGACATTTTGGCTGCTGATATGTCTAATATCACAGAAATTATTTGCTTGACAACTTTTTTTTATTTTAGATACTTTGTAAAAACAGCCTTTTCCTGCCTCACTTCTGCAATATGGTAAAATTACTCTTATTTATCCTGTTTTTTAAACATGTTTTTAGTGTTTAACCCTCTGGTATTTATGGGTCAATTTGACCCTGAAGACAGCACAAGTTAAAGACGTCTGACAAAATGTTGGTGTAAATGATCAGAACTTTAGACAAGACGTCCACTCAGAGAGAGGAAATTTAAAGAATCAGTGTTAAGTCACAGCAAACTGTTAGTGTGTGCTAAACTCGCTCTAATAGCTCAGGCTAAACCAGCAATAAAAGAGCAGCAGACAGAGTTTCATCAGTCCTCTTCAGAGAGAATGTGTAATCTGTTGTTGAGTGTGTGAAAATGGAGACAAATCCCAGGGTGTTCATTTATTACCACTACTCTTGATGTTTAAGGCAGCGGTTGAAGTGTGCTACATTTCTAAAGGAAAAACACCCAACACTGAATAATTCTTTAACTTTTCTCTCTTCTTTTTTTCTTTATTCACACAGAGAAAAACTGAAGTTTTTCATCTGCTTTTAAATATTCACAACCATATTAAACTACACACCAGATTAATGCAGCTTCTTGAGAATTTTCATTGAAAATTATCACTTCAACCCCTCAAAGATGTAATGTATTCATACATTTTGAATCAATGCAAAAGCCTTGTAGAGTAAATGAATTGTATTCATGAGGATGTTAGGTAATACTATTTGATTTAATAGACATTTACTTACATAAAACGTTTCAAAGTCACACAGGGAGACAAAATATGATGCTGCCATTAAAGTTACACTTAAAGGGGGAATAAAAATCATCTAAACTCTGTTAAATTAACTCTACATTTTCAGCTGAGGGAATATGTTAATATCCAAACTTCTTAGGCCATCTAAAAAAGACTGCAGTGATTTTAGAGATATACTTTAGAACATTGCATTGTAAAATATTAACCAGTGACTCCTATACTTTAACTGGCAGCAGTGGCAGATCAGACACTTGTTGGAGCTCATTTTAGCCACTGCATCCAACTGAAACATGGACTGAACTTATATGAAAAGAAAAAAAACCTACTAAACAACAACAACAAATCTTAAAAATATAGGGATGTTTGGAAAACTGTTAAAGGCACACTATGTAACTTTTTCCATATTTTAAAATATTTTTCCTTGAGCCAGTATGTAATATGACTCTTTACAGGGTTAATGAAAAGTCACTCAGCCCCATCTGCTTGTGTTCAGAATACCACGTCAACCCAATGTGACTAGCTGTTATGCTAGCGCCGGAGTGGTTTTAGCTCATGATTTCTGCTTTTTTTCCCATCTCTCCCTTCTTGAACACAGCTGATTTCTTTGACTGAGTGATGAACCACTCCAGTAGAAAACTATGAAGGCTGAGGAGACATTTCAACAGTTAGATTTAGCTGTTTCTGAGCAAAGATGCTAATGTTTTTACAACATTGATTTAAAACAGACACTAGGGGGTGCTACAAACAAGCCAAAACTGCATAGTGTGACTTTAAATGTTATTACCACCATTGTTAGTACTTTATTATTAATATTAGTATTTATATGTTATTAATACCATGAATTTTATCATAACCCTTGTTGTCCCAAATGAAAAGAAATACAAAAAGGAACTTTTTTCCTTGATGTGAATGCTAAAGGGTTAATAACATCTTAAAATAAATTAGTTTAAAAACATTCTGGCGTCTAAAACAAAGCGGAGCCAAAAACATTTGAAGCAGAGTTTATTCAACCCAGGTGTTTTCACCAAGAACACTGAAGATTCCAGATCTTTAAAAACTCATTTTTTTGCACAGAATTATTAAAACATACTTTAGGCATTGTGTTGAATTATCAATGGGAACAATGAATTACCGTAATCTGATGATGCAACACAGGATTGTTTTGATGTTGTCCTCATTTATCCGAGTTTAACAGTTTTCCATTTTCGCTTTTTCAAATGAAAGTGAAAATTTGATGTGTTTTTTTTAATCAACAGTTATTTACCAATAT
This sequence comes from Callopanchax toddi, assembly GCA_006937965.1. Taxonomy (NCBI): domain Eukaryota; kingdom Metazoa; phylum Chordata; class Actinopteri; order Cyprinodontiformes; family Nothobranchiidae; genus Callopanchax; species Callopanchax toddi. The sequence continues at coordinate 304,498 of SSNR01000307.1, read as the reverse complement.
AATTGACTGAGTTTGGTGTCAAGTAAACCATAAGTTAATTGGTTGGATGAAACAGGATTTGGCTCTGAATAAATTGAGTTGTAAACAGATTTTATTGGAATGAAATGAACTGATTTGGATATTTGGATTTGAATTTGACTCTTGATTTTTGAAAAGCGTCTGGAAGTTGTTTTTTTTGTGTCGTATGAAAAAACTAAATAAGTGGATATTTTTATGAGGACCCCTTAAACAGGAAAAATTCTGGATGCAATTCTGTTTGTTCTGATTTATTTTGCCAGACTGTTTAAACCAAGCAGCATGACTCTAGATGATCCTGCTTATAGAAAATAATGAACTTCATTCATAAACCTCAAAGCAACAAAAGTATTCAGAATCAGAAAGCACCTTCAAACCAAGACTATGAGTGAAAGATGCACAAGATGCAGGGATGCTCTCTCGCTTTAAAGTAAATGTTAGGTTGTAATTACTCGTTCATATGTCAGGTCTTCACTTTTAATTGGATTTTCATTAATTAGTCCTTCTTGTCACCTTGTGGGTTTTGTTTCATGCTGTTATACCTCCAACGCATCCACTGAATTATGTGTCAGGTGGATCCGAGGCTCCTAATTGCCCACCAGTTTGAATGTGAGCATTAGTTCATTTTCTCTTCTAGTAACCTGCTGTTCAGGGTATTTTCCTGCTTTCTTCTGAGCTGATACAGGTTTTCTACTCAGAAGAATCACAGCTCTCTTTCTCTTCTTTCTCTTTCTTCTCAGCACACGCGTATCACCCCTTTAATAGTTGATAGTAATAAAAGTTTAATAGTTATAATTCTCTTTTTGTTTTCTAGTTTTCAAAACTAATTTTGGTAGGAATAAATAGTACAGTTTACTTTTAGGGTTACATACAGGGTAGGTACTTGGTACTGTGCGTAGCCGCTGAGGGTCTTGCCTGGACCCGGGAGGAGGTAATATTAAATATGAGTGAGTAAGTGTATGAAGAATGGATCCTCTGTGACGCACACAATCATTAAAGTGCATTAAAAGCACTATATAAATAAATATAGATACAGTGTATACTGGGTACTTACAAGGGTACAATTAAGGGAAAAATACATACATATGATACATGGTACAGGTGTGTATACTGGCTATGGTGTATGTACAGCGTAAGAACTGGGTACTAACAGGAATGCTTACTGGGCACTTAGAGAGAAAAGTACTGGCTAAGTACAGGGTGCTCATGAGGGTATGTACAGGGTACTTATAGGGTATATAGTACAAATTCTGAGTGTTTAAAGGGGTACATAACACGGTACATGAACATGGTACTGTTTTCGGGTTATACACAGGATGAGTTCCAGGTACTTAAAGGGAATATATATTGGGTATTTAGAGGTGTGTGTACTGGGAACTGAGCTGTATCAGAACTGACTTGTTACCTGGTACTTACAGAGGTATGTACCGGGTACTTACGGGGTAGATAGAGAGTAAGTACTGGATATTAATGGGGGTCTGTACAGGGATGCATAATATATCCTGGTACTTATGGGGTATGTAATGGGGGGTATATACAGGGTAAGTATTGGGTACTTGCACAGATAGGTACAGGATACATACCTGAGTGCTTACCCAAGTACTTACCTGCCACACTGAGGTAGTAAACCCTGTAGGCACCCCCATAAGTACCTATGCAAGTAACCATTATATACCCTGTAAGTACCAAACTGCATCATGTATTACTAATATTCCAGATGTCACATGACTCTTCTTCTGCTTGAGGAATATGAATGAATGAATGTGACTTCATTTGCCTCTGAGATAGTTTTGTGGATTATTTCAGAGCCTGATTCCAGATTCTTCTCAGTAGCTGGGTCCTGTTAGCATTCAGCGTCGGTGATGTCCGACGGCAGATGGACAGATCCATCCATATTCATTCACCTCATGTAAAAACTGTCTGTCAGCAAGCAGCATGAGTCGGAGAGTCAATGGGAAGGTGTCACAGAGGAAAGAAAACCGTCTGATTGTACACGCAATGAACAGTCAGTCCAAAAGTCGCTCAAGGAGATAAATTGGAGGATATTAACAGTTTAGGTGTCAGAATGTCTGACAGGTGGATGGCAGATTTACAGATCTTTTGTTTGCTGGTTTGTTTCTTAACTCTGCTTGTTATTATTCTTATCATTGTACAGACTTTTGAGGGGAAACTTCCTCCTTGTATGATTTGCTCATGATGAATACGAGGCACCTAATTACATTGTGTCATCAGCGGGTCATGTTGCACCACATTTGCTGCAGGGTGTTCCTCTGTGCAAGGAGTAAACAAAATCATGGATATTTTTTACTTCTGTGGGAGGAAGATTAATCCATGCTGATGAGTAAAGTGCCAACGGCGGCTATTTATTACTAATTAAAATCAGGAATTCCTTTGTGAGATGTGCCTTTTTTCTTTTGTGGAGTGGCTTTAAAAGTAAAAGTAAGGAGTGGAAGTAGATAAATAACATTTTATTCATAGGGTGAAAAGAAAAGTATTTAATTAGCAATACTGTTTTTCAGAGCAGCATGAGTCACTCAGTCTTTTCTCTCCTTTTCATTTTCCCCTTTTTAATATTTTTTTCATGAATTGAACCTTTACATTCACAACAGTCTGCTTTATTTTGGTGAACACCTGTTTTCTGTGTTCTTTGTACACAAAGCAAAATTCAGGAGGACTTTGCAAAAAAAGCTACAGAGTTTTCATGAAATAGACTTTTTGACAGAAATAAGATTAACAGCAGGACACTGAAACCACTCTGTGACCCTTTGGGTCGTGATGACATGGATCCTGACAAAAATGTTAAAAAAAAAAAGCAGACTTTCATCTTCCTACATAACAAAGACGTGTTTTATTCACCAGACAATAAGACTGAACCACGTCTGGACAAACATTAGAAAGTGACTGATGATTTAGACCAATTAGAAAGCTCTTTTCCTCCTTACTTTTGTCATGGCTTTGTGTATATGTGTTTGTTGTATTTCTGTTTATTGTTTTTTCAGTTATGAGTTAGTTTTTCTTTCCCATGTTTGTCTCAGTTTGCCTGATTCTGCTCTACCAATCACACCTGCTGTCTAACTACTGTTGTCTCAGAATATACACACCTGAATAAAATCGCTCTGTTAGAAAATAGAAAAAAGACACAATAGTCAAAGAAAACACTTTCAGTGAACTGTTGGGCTTATTTCCCTTTAATGGAAAAGGTGATAATTTTATGAAACTTAATTTATATTTTAATTTTATTTCACCTGCCTGCACCATTGGGTCCCATGGTGCAATCACATCACTGCCTGACATGTACAATCCTCTAGATCTGGGGAAAAAGAAGGTAAATTAAGAAGTTCTAACAGACTCTAGGATGTGTGAAAATTAAAAAGAAGAAAACTGTCTTATTAGCTTGGGTAAAGGGAAATTTAGCATCGACTGACTGTTGAAAGGAGGCAGGTGTTTGAGGGGAGTTGTTCTTGTTGGACGAGACTTTATTTCAGGTAAAGTAAATGTCAAAGTGGGGGAAAAGCCACCTAATTAAGCAGTTTTCTGGCTGTGAGGAGCACTTAGTGGTCAGATCATTATATCATCACATTTCACTTCTTTCTCTCCTGGGCCAGGGAGAAGGCCTCTGATCATTAACAAAATGTTATGGATAAGTAGTTGAGAAAATCTTTTGCTAAGTTCTCACAGGCATCAGGTATCGACTAAGCTCGTTTAAATATGGACCAAATGGGCTGCAGCTTTCCAAACGTTATAAAAATCTGTCTTTTATGGACTTTCTGTCTGACTGGATCCCTTCCATCTCCTCTGTGTAACAAATTACATGCATTTCATCATGTTTTATTAAACTTTAGGAGGATAGCTGCAGAACAACTGGTGCTCTCCTGCATTAACTTCCAACACAACACATCCATACATTGTGTCAGGGCTGTAAAAGGATTGCAGTAAGTCTTAGATACAAACTGCATGCTAATAATATAATTAGGAGTCTATCCGGCATTAATTATATATCCCAACTAACAGCAGCTCTAGTAAATCAGAATGAAAACTGCACCTTTGATACCAAGAATTAACTTAGCATGGTAGTGTGTGTTGTTTGGTGGGTGTGGAGCGCTCCCGTCGGGCCACCCGCCCTTGTTAAAAAATAATAAATCACCTTCTGCCTACAGACGAGGTGAATCACCACATCAAAGGAGATATAATGAGCTCTTCAAAGAGATGGAAAGCAATTAATCGTCCGAGCTGAAAACAGGAGCTAAAACCTGAAAGAGAATCAACAGTTGTTTAAGGTGTAGTTTGCTCCGACACACAAAACTTCTTGATTTGTTTACCTGTCTGCTAAGGTTCCTCTTGCAGTGATTTAAGCATCACCCGTCTGGTATTTTGAGAGATGGGGCTCTTTGCAGTTTCAGGCCTCTGTGTAGTTTTTTCAGCTGCTTAAATGGGTTAGATTTAAACGTGTTCTAGAGAAATGACAAATCATGCTGCTGAGAAAACTCAGTTCCTGCTTATTCATGACGGCCTGGCTCCGAGCCAGCTCCAGCATGACTCATCTAATTATTTCTGTAAACCATTTAGCACAAACCAAGTCATTCATTTATGTGCCCTCGATTGTTCTGGGCTCCAGAGGTTTGATGTGAATAACTTTTAGCACTTTCAGAATGGTAAGAGTTTTCTGTAATCTTGTGGTTTAGTGCTATTGACTTTTCAGCTTTAATTGATGTTGCCAGCCTCTTCTGCTGTAGTGAAGAATAACAAATAGATGTGCACCATCTGTATGCGATGAGCTGCATGTTTTGATCTTCACCTACTTGGAATCAATAAAAGGAAAGAAATAGATTTACAGGACAATTCAGTTCAATATCTGGTCTCATATCAGGCCAAAACCTGGACGTAGCCGTACCACATCCAGCTAATCCTGTTAGTCACAGAATAGGAGTTACACCGACATTATACTTGATCCCAGATAGGTAATTAGAGTAAATGGCACCATTACAAAACACACATTTTGCTATTTAAAATTTTTTCTGAATGTGCAAATTTTAAGATGAACATATTGATCATATTTTTTATTTCATTGTCTTAAAAATGAATAATACAACAAATTTCAACAAACTTCAGTCTGATCTAAAATTTTGCCAATTAAAAAAAAAATTAAGCTAACAACTAATTCTAACTAATAAACTAATAATAAAACTAATTCCAGACCAACAGCTCGAAAAGGGAAACAAATGGTTAAAAAATGCATAGATGTGACGTGTTCTTCTAAGAATGTCAAAACACATTAAAAAGTGCATGTTTTTCTACATTAGGCAGCAATGCACACTGGGAAATGACAGTAACAAAAGCATCTAGCTGTATCTATTCCACTCTATGTGCTTGTGTACAGAAAAAAATATTTCTCCTCCAAAATAAAAAGCTATGTTTACATGAGCCGCCATGTTGTATTTTCAAAGCATGTAAGAAAGAAAAGAACTTGCAGCAGCAACAAACCGAAGAGAGTCAACATTTGTAAAGAAGAAAGAAATTCTATGGTGAATTTTTGTTTTTCAATTAGGAAAATGTTTTTAAAGAGGGGTTGAGTCATGATCCCGCCCCTGTGTGCCTGTTTGTGCCTTTTTTGTCCGTGTCTTCCTTGGTAAGTTACCCCAGGTGTTCCCCATGTGTCTGGTTGCCTCACCCGTCCCTCGTGTGCTGCTCACTTGTCTCTGTGTATTGTAGCTCTGTCTGTTTTGTCACTCATGTTGGATCATCTGTTTTTGTCCAGTCCTGTCCGTGCTGTTTCCAAGTCCTGTTTAGTTAATAAAACCCTTTTTTGAGAGCCTTACCACCATCTCCTCCTGCTTTTGGGGTCCCTCCTGCCGTCATCTTGACAGTCGGGACATAAAACTCGCAGTGAAGTTTCTGAAGAATTAGCAAGCAAGCTAGCTATGGATATTTTTTGGCGTATTTTGACATGTCAGTAATGTGAACGCTCTCCCCACCTGGTGGCACAGTGGGTATTTTAGCATTTTTATTAGAATAATATGGATGGAAATTACAGTTTATATACCGTGGGGCACAACAACTCAACTATATATATATATATATATATATATATATATATATATATACAGTGGGGCAAAAAAGTATTTGGTCAGCCACCGATTGTGCAAGTTCTCCCACTTAAAATGATGGCAGAGGTCAGTAATTTTCATCATAGGTACACTTCAACTGTGAGAGACAGAATGTGAAAAAAAAAATCCATGAATTCACATGGTAGGATTTTTAAAGAATTTATTTGTAAATTAGGGTGGAAAATAAGTATTTGGTCAATAACAAAAATTCAACTCAATACTTTGTAACATAACCTTTGTTGGCAATAACAGAGGTCAAACGATTACTATAGGTCTTTACCAGGTTTGCACACACAGTAGCTGGTATTTTGGCCCATTCCTCCATGCAGATCTTCTCGAGAGCAGTGATGTTTTGGGGCTGTCGCCGAGCAACACGGACTTTCAACTCCCTCCACAGATTTTCTATGGGGTTGAGGTCTGGAGACTGGCTAGGCCACTCCAGGACTTTCAAATGCTTCTTACGGAGCCACTCCTTTGTTGCCCGGGCAGTGTGTTTGGGATCATTGTCATGTTGGAAGACCCAGCCACGTTTCATCTTCAAAGCTCTCACTGATGGAAGGAGGTTTTGGCTCAAAATCTCACGATACATGGCCCCATTCATTCTTTCCTTAACGCGGATCAGTCGTCCTGTCCCCTTAGCAGAAAAACAGCCCCAAAGCATGATGTTTCCCCCCCCATGCTTCACAGTAGGTATGGTGTTCTTGGGATGCAACTCAGTATTCTTCTTCCTCCAAACACGACGAGTTGAGTTTAGACCAAAAAGTTCTACTTTGGTTTCATCTGACCACATGACATTCTCCCAATCCTCTGCTGTATCATCCATGTGCTCTCTGGCAAACTTCAGACGGGCCTGGACATGCACTGGCTTCAGCAGCGGAACACGTCTGGCACTGCAGGATTTGATTCCCTGCCGTTGTAGTGTGTTACTGATGGTGACCTTTGTTACTTTGGTCCCAGCTCTCTGCAGGTCATTCACCAGGTCCCCCCGTGTGGTTCTGGGATTTTTGCTCATCGTTCTCATGATCATTTTGACCCCACGGGATGAGATCTTGCGTGGAGCCCCAGATCGAGGGAGATTATCAGTGGTCTTGTATG
>SSNR01000307.1:251407-294894 GCA_006937965.1 Callopanchax toddi | reverse complement strand
GTTTGAGGCTGTGGACAGGTGTCTTTTATACAGATAATGAGTTCAAACAGGTGCCATTAATACAGGTAACGAGTGGAGGACAGAAAAGCTTCTTAAAGAAGACGTTACAGGTCTGTGAGAGCCAGAGATTTTCCTTGTTTGAAGTGACCAAATACTTATTTTCCACCCTAATTTACAAATAAATTCTTTAAAAATCCTACCATGTGAATTCATGGATTTTTTTTTTTCACATTCTGTCTCTCACAGTTGAAGTGTACCTCGTCTCGTCTCGTCTCGTCTTCTTCCGCTTATCCGGGTCCGGGTCGCGGGGGCAGCATCCCAATTAGGGAGTTCCAGACAGTCTTCTCCCCAGCCACTTCTACCAGCTCCTCCGGCAGGATCCCAAGGTGCTCCAGGGCCAAACCAGAGATATATTTTCTCCAGCGTGTCCTGGGTCGACCCAGGGGCCTCCTGCCGGCAGGACATGCCTGAAACACCTCCCTGGGGAGGCGTCCAGGGGGCATCCTAACAAGATGCCCGAACCATCTCAACTGGCTCCTTTCGACATGAAGGAGCAGCGGTTCTACTCCGAGTCTCTCCCGAATGTCCGAGCTCCTCACCCTATCCCTAAGGCTGAGCCCGGCCACCCTGCGGAGAAAACTCATTTCGGCCGCTTGTATCCGCGATCTCGTTCTTTCGGTCATTACCCAGAGCTCATGACCATAGGTGAGGATTGGGAGGTAGATCGACCGGTAAATAGAGAGCCTTGCTTTCCGGCTCAGCTCCCTCTTCACCACAACAGACCGGTTCAGCGTCCGCATCACTGCAGACGCTGCCCCAATCCGCCTGTCGAATCTCCCGCTCCCTCCTTCCCTCACTCGTGAACATGACCCCGAGATACTTGAACTCCTCCACTTGAGGCAGGATCTCTCTCCCGACCTGGAGTTGGCAAGCCACCCTTTTCCGACCAAGAACCATGGCCTCAGACTTGGAGGTGCTGATCCTCATCCCAGCCGCTTCACACTCGGCTGCGAACCTCCCCAGCAAGAGCTGTAAGTCAGAGCCTGATGAAGCTAGAAGGACCACATCATCTGCAAAAAGCAGAGATGAGATTCTCCTGTCACCAAACTCAACACCCTCCACACCACGGCTGCGCCTAGAAATCCTGTCCATAAAGGTTATGAACAGGACCGGTGACAAAGGGCAGCCCTGGCGGAGTCCAACCCTCACTGGAAACAGGTCCGACTTACTGCCGGCTATGCGGACCAGACTCACACTCCTCTGGTACAGGGACTGAATGGCCCTTAACAAAAGACCATCCACCCCGTACTCCTGGAGCGCCCCCCACAGGGTGTCCCTGGGGACACGGTCATAAGCCTTCTCCAAATCCACAAAACACATGTGGATTGGTTGGGCAAACTCCCATGACCCCTCCATCACCCTAGCGAGGGTAAAGAGCTGGTCCACAGTTCCACGACCAGGACGAAAACCACATTGCTCCTCTTCTATCTGAGGTTCAACTATCGACCGGACCCTCCTCTCCAGTACCCTGGAGTAGACCTTCCCAGGGAGGCTGAGGAGTGTGATCCCCCTATAGTTGGAACACACCCTCTGGTCCCCCTTCTTAAAAATGGGAACCACCACCCCGGTCTGCCACTCCACAGGGACTGCCCCCGATGACCACGCAATGTTGCAGAGACGTGTCAACCACGACAGTCCTACAACATCCATAGCTTTCAGATACCCAAGTCGGATCTCATCCACTCCCGGGGCTCCGCCACTGCGTAGTTTTTTGACTACCTCAGCGACTTCTTCCCCAGAGATTGGACAGTCCGTCCCCAGGTCTCCCAGCTCTGGTTCCTCATAGGAATGTGTGTCGGTGGGATTGAGGAGCCCCTCAAAGTATTCCTTCCACCGCCCGACTATAGCCCCAGTTGATGTCAGCAGCTCCCCGTCCCCACTGTAAACAGTGTGAGCGAGTTGCCGCCCTCCTCCCCTGAGGCGTCGGATGGTTAGCCAGAACCTTTTTGGAGCCGATCGATAGTCTTTCTCCATGGTCTTGCCGAACTCCTCCCATGCTCGAGATTTTGCCTCGGAAACTGCCACTGCTGCACCCCGCTTGGCCCTCCGATACCCATCAGCTGCCTCTGGAGACCCACAGACTAGCCATGCCTTGTAGGCCTCCTTCTTCAGCCTGACGGCTCCCCTAACCTCTGGTGTCCACCAGCGGGTACGGGGGTTACCGCCACGATTGGCACCGGCTACCTTGCGACCACAGCTAGCAACAGCCGCCTCAACAATCGCAGAGCGGAACAAGGCCCATTCGGACTCCATGTCCTCCACTGCTCTCGGGACGCGGTCGAAGCTCTGCCGGAGGTCGGAGTTGAAGACCATCTTGACAGGCTCTTCTGCCAGGCGTTCCCAGCAGACCCTCACTATACGTTTGGGTCTACCAGGTCTGCGTAGCATCTTCCCCTGCCATCTGATCCAACTCACCACCAGGTGGTGATCAGTTGACAGCTCCGCTCCTCTCTTCACTCGAGTGTCCAAAACATACGGTCTCAGGTCAGATGATACAACTATAAAGTCAATCATCGACCTGTAACCTAGGCTGTCCTGGTACCAGGTGTACCGGTGGGCATCCTTATGTTCGAACATGGTGTTCGTTATGGCCAAACTGCGACTTGCACAGAAGTCCAAAAACAGAACACCACTCGAGTTTAGATTGGGCGGGCCGTTCCTCCCAATCACGCCCCTCCAGGTCACGCTGTCATTTCCCACGTGAGCGTTGAAGTCTCCCAGCAGGACTATGGAGTCCCCAGTAGGAGCGCTATCCAGCACTCGTCCCAGGGACTCCAAAAAGGGTGGGTACTCTGAGCTGCTATTTGGAGCATAAGCACAAACAACAGTCAGGACCCGTTCCCCAACCCGAAGGCGCAGGGAAGCTGCCCTTTCGTCCCCCGGAGAAAACCCCAACATACAGGCAGAGAGTCTTGGGGCTAACAGAAAGCCCACCCCAGCCCTCCGCCTCTCACCCGGAGCAACTCCAGCATACAAGAGAGTCCAACCCCTCTCAAGGACTCGGGTTCCAGAGCCAACGCTATGTGTCGAGGTGAGCCCGACTATATCTAGCCGGTATCGCTCAGCCTCTTCCACAAGCTCCAGCTCCTTCCCCGCCAGAGAGGTGACGTTCCATGTCCCGATAGCCAGTTTTTGTGTCCGGGGATCGGACCGCCAAAGCTCCCGCCTCGGTCTGCCATCCGATCCACATTGCACCAGACCCTTCATGTTCCTCCTGCAGGTGGTGGGCCCACAGGTGGATGAGCCCATGTATCCAGTTCGGGCTGGGCCCGGCCGGGCCCCATGGGCGAAAGCCCGGCCACCAGGCGCTCGCTCACGGGCCCCAACCCCAGGCCTGGCTCCAGGGTGGGACCCCGGTAACCCTCTGGGCCGGGTACACTGGCTCGATGATTGTACTTGCATGAAGAGTCTTTTGAACCGCACTTTGTCTCACCCCTCACCTAGGACCAATTTGCCATGGGTGACCCTACCAGGGGCACAAGTGCCCCAGACAACATAGCTCCTAGGATCATTAGGGCACTCAAACTCCTCCACCACGATAAGGTGACGGTTCACGGAGGAGTGAAGTGAAGTGTACTTATGATGAAAATTACTGACCTCTGCCATCATTTTAAGTGGGAGAACTTGCACAATCGGTGGCTGACCAAATACTTTTTTGCCCCACTGTGTGTATATATATATATATATATATATATATATATATATATATATATATATATATATATATATATATATATATATATATATAAACACACACACATATATATATACCCCCACTTTCCCCAAAATGCAGACACCACAGTAAAAGATGTTTAAATATGGTCACCCCTGACTCTCAAAAGACCAAGAAGCTAAACTTTTAGGCAAGATTTTTGCACCTGACTGCTCCTAAGCAGCTATGTAACTTAAAGCAAGTTGTTTTTAGCCACTTATAAAATAATAACACCCTTTCCATCTTTATATTTCCAGCAGGTCCATGTTTGCTTTGCCCTCTCTTGTCTCTTTCACACTTAGCCTCACCATTGCGGTCAAAATAATCCCTCCTCTGTAACGTGGAGCTGCAGAGCCCCGGAGAGCAGATGCCGAAGTGACGGGATGTCATCTCTGTCCCATATCAGTGAGTCACTGAAGCCTGTGTGCCCCGGCCTGTCACCGGCTTGTCGCTCTGTGTTGCTGGACCACTTGGCAGCGCAATGTCTCGCCACCTCACTGCTGTTAACACCAGCTGGAAAAAAAAGAGAAGAAATCTTTACCTCTGTCACCCTACAGATCGTCATGAAGGAAAGAGCGCGTTTAAAATATCTTGCCTCAGGTTGAGCTGCAGCATCCTTTAAACAGCCAGCAAACAGAATAAAGTTAGAAGTTACTGACTTTTCCTCAGAGGATTCTACAGGTGAGCATTTGGAACTGAAACTGCAGAAATTCTGTCCTGTTTCTTTAAGAAATCTAGCATTTTCTATGGCCATTTAGGAGGAAACAATAAATGAAAAGGAGGAAGATTCAGTGTGACCACATTTCCTGAGCCGCCAGCCAACTTAAGCCTTGTAAATATGATCAATTTAATATGTTTATAGGAAAACGATGAACCAAATGAGAGCAGCTCTGTGTCAGTGCAAAGAACATACAGTAGTGGAGTAATACTTCAGCCCACTCTCAGGTTTGAAAGACACTTTCTGTGCATTGTGACTGTATTAGAAAAGCAGGAAAAGTAGGGAAATCTTCAAATCTTCACTTCAAATTTAACTGACCTGTAGTAATTATAACTACTTTGTGCCCCAAAATGAAATTTGACAGATTTTTGGCAGAACAGTCGTATGTTTCTTAAAATGTAGTGAGTACTAGGCATATTAAATGTAATAAAACGCCTGTGTGGATCTGACTGGTTTTAAAAATTGAAGTTATTGGACACTAGTTTCAATACTGTTAATGCTTTTAACTAGAAAACATATACTTATAGACACAGATAGTATAAAAATGCACTTTTTTTTTGCATTATTTCAGCATGAAATGTGATGTTTTCAATGCATAAAAATACAGCACATTAAATTGTATTCAGTAGATGTCGGAACAAAACAACAGGCTCCTGCATCAAATGAGAAGATCAGCCCAGAGGAAACACCAGAGACCTGCGTGGGCTTTCATAATATGTCACATTATCATGAATTATAAGATCTGGCATTCAATAAGTAAACATGCCAGAGTCAATATGAACAAAGGAGGAACAAACAGTTTTACTCAAAATCATTTGCAGACCCAAACACCAGCTCCTGTTTGATCCTCTCATGACGTAACTGCAGACTGGAGCGTTTCCATTTTGGAGGCTGTTGTTAAAACTCTGCTATTTGGAGGTGCAAATACAGCAGAAAAGCTCAGTTTTAAATCTTTCTGAGCGGTGTGGATCGAGTCTTAGTTATGTCTCAGTTTGTTTGCAGTTTACCTTCATTTTATTCACCAAACTACGTTCTCTCATATTTCGTGCACTTTCTGAATGGACCCATGACTTTTTGACTATTTTGGGAGGAACTCAAGCGACACAACTGCAAAACCCTGCAGAACCTTCACGAGACATTTTGGAAACCACGTGAATGTCGTTTTCAGTTGCAGCCCAGTGAGAAACCAGGTTTAAAACTTGTAGAATTTACAATAAGCACCTATTGGCGGATGTTCTCTTTCATATCAACATTTACTGGAAGGTTTAAAGTCCTCAGATTTCTGTATTACAGGTTGGAAGTGAACTAAAGAGGTCATGACCTTTCATACGTTCTTCTCTTGTCTCATCAGTTGACTGAATCTTTCCCCAGAAGTCTTGAGGATCATCCACATTTTTTTTAAATTTTGGCCTTGGAACTCTCTCATGGAGGCCATTTTTGTCTAATTTCTTTCTATTCTTGACCTTAATTTTAACCAAGTGAGGCCTGCAGTGCTTTAGATGTTCTGGGTTCTTCTGTTCTTGAATTTCTTTAGAATGATGATGTGTTGCTTTTTGAGATCTACACCTAAAGACCTAAAGAACCTAAAGGTAGTGTCCTTTAGAATGAGACATCAAAGAGTCTTTAAGTTTAATTATTAACTAAAGAAAGTCCACCTTTCCACCTAAAGAACCTTTATGCGTCCAGATAAACCTGATAAATGGGCAAAAGTTCCCCCTGAACAACACAGCTGGAAATGACAGAAGAGTTAAACCTGATGTCTGTTTGAGAGGTGAGGGGGTGAGGGGTTGGAGGGGTGTCAGGGTGACATTTGTCTACAGCTGCAGGAGGCCCAGATGTGCAGCTTTGATGGAAAAGAAAAGTGTCATCTCAGACAGAGAGAACATGTATGAGGGGACGCCGTCGGCATGCTGCTGCTGCTGCGTTTAAAAGAAAAGAGCTCAAACTCAGTTCTTTATTCAGCTCCAGAAGGAGGACGAATCTCTAACGCACACATCAGTTTACTCAGAATGAGAGAGGCAATAAATAAAGGTGGATTCATCACTCGCTCGCTGCCAGTTTTATCAAAGAGTTATTAAAACTCTGCAAACTGACGGAGCAATAACCTCTGACAAATTAAAAGGTTTCTGACTGACAGCTTGTGGGCAAAAATAGGAAAGTGGGAAAGATCCAAAAGATTTTTGGCTGCTTTATTATTCATTATTAACTGATTCTTATGTTGTTTGCATTAAAAATTGTAACAAAAGTTGATTCCAGTGAGTTAAATGCACTTTTAAGATAATTTAGTGACGTTTATGACCGGATTAAAACCGTCTCGCTGAGCCTTTCTTGATCTACGAAATAAGGAAGGATTGACAAATAAAAAAGAACAGCGTCATAGCAGGTTGTGCAGCCGTCACAAGTAGAAAGTGACTGTTTAACCTTTATTTTCAGTGTATGGACGTAAATATAACTACATATAGAAACAAGGTCTTAAAATGTAACACCATATACTGTAAATGTAGGACCATGAGACAATATTATAAAAGCTAACACGTAAGTATCCCACGTTACAGACTAGACCTGTAACACTGATTTATTCTCAGAATCTGGAAATATGTCTTATTTTTATGATATTCAACAGAAATGTTGGGATGTTCTGTTTTGTCCTACAGTATTTTGCTCATTTGAGGCTGAAACCAGCATTTGATCTACAGCGTAGCCTCAACAAATACGCTATATCCTCTGAACTTTGACCTTTGTGGTCATCACTACAATAACCCATCTTTTTCCCCAATAACTTGGATTAAAATGACTCTTTTATTATGTTGTAACCTGAATCAACATTTCCCCCAGGACCGGTCGTGTCGGAAGACCCAGAAGACTTTCTTTAGTTAATAATTAAAGTTAAAGACTCTTTGATGTCTCCTTCTAAAGGACACTACCTTTAATCCACTGTCCAGAAAGGTCTTAGTATGATTAATGCATTTTCTTCCAGTATTAATGAATGTTGATCTTGCATCAGTATTATTTCATGTTTCTACTTTTGCTAAAAGGTTAAATCATATTAATAATCCATTTAGGGTTAAAACTGGGATCTCTAATGCCGAGAGCCACGTGACTTGGTAAACTCGTTCCTATTGGTCCACGCGTCAAAAAGATCCCATGTTGAGCTTCCAACATGGAAGTCCTCAGTTCTCGTTCTGCCAGCAACGAGACAAGAAGCGCACCATTTTCTCAGCTACACGGTACGCTCAGGTGCCGACCTTCCCTGCGGGTCAAGCCCCGTTTAAGGTCGATGGTATTTCCCCTGCTCCGAAGCTAGACACCACCTGTCGGCTTCTGTTTCACCTGCCATGGGGAATGAACAACTAGCCTCCTCTCCCAGCCAGATATGGGACTGCTGAACGACTCCCGGACTCTTCCGTGCCTTGGGGCGGCTTCACCGGCCACCTCGGGGATCTGATGGCCGTCCGGGGCAACCCAACCCACAGACGACCCTCCTCGACCACGCCGAATTGATCCACGGAGCGTCTCAGCAGGTAACCACCTTCTGGTAACCGAGGCCTCTTGATAAGTAACACTCCCGTTAACTTAGTCTCCAAACTCCCCTCATAACTAGTTCGGTAATTCCCTAGATATCCATATATCACGGGCTCTCGTCATTAACTCTCAGCTTAATGCCATCAGAACTCCCTAAGATGCAACCTTCCTACCTCATATCTCTGTCTGTTTGTTCAATCTGTTTGCTTAATAAAAGAAGTGTAGTCTAAGTCTGCCTCCGGTTTATATCTTTCAAGTACAAGGTACGTAATTACTCACTTTGAATTCCCAAAACCTAGAAATACCCCCGTAAGGTCTAGTGAGCGAAAGCTTCAGAGAAACTCTCTTGTGTTAGACTAACAAAACTTGCAAAAAGATCTCTACGGAAGTGTGTGTGTCTATTATAACAATAACAACAGGTTATAATACGCTACAACAGTCTGAGTGACACGGTAACACATTACAGCAAAACGTGTCCTGACTTTTATAAAGTAAAGTCTATGAAAATGTTGAGCAACTTCTCAGTTTGTGAAAACAACAAGAAGAAAACATTTTTTGCATATTTTTATTCATTTGGGGCAAAAAAAAAGGTTTATAATATAACATAGTACAATGTAAGCAATATTAAGGTAATTATGATGTAAGGTAATAAAATAAAACTTATTTATGTCAACATCTCAATATTTTGTAGAATTTCTTTGGTTTGGTTGATTTTTCCATTAGTACATTTTAGTGCATGTTTCAATAAAGTATGAGGATTAAAATGTTCTACCAAGCTGCTGCTATGGGCCTAATGTGGTTCAAACAATAATACTTCAAAAACATCAGTCCCCCCAAAAATCTATTTTTAATAAAACATATAACAATAATAATAATAATAATAATAATAATAATAATAATAATGGGGACTGAAATTAAGAATTTTCTTGATTTTGAGACAAATATTTACTTTTAAATTTATTTTTAATGTTTATTTGACTTGAACATTAAACACTTATTTTAATTCATCAGAAATATTATTATTATTATTATTATTATTATTATTATTATTATTATTATTATTATTATTATTATTATTATTATCTGCATCCAATCAGGATGTGTGACCTAATTTCTTTTGTCATAAAATAATAAAAAGTAAACTTTTTTGTTTTTCTAACAAGATCTAACTATTCAAATGCATTAATAAGAAGTTATTCATTGAGAGAACAATCGTACTGTCATCCATCCATATAAAGACTTTAACAGAGGCTCTAAATGACACTAGAGGATAATAGCCAGTAATTGTAGAGCTTCTAGGAAACAGATTCTAATAATGTGAGTTGATTTTTTTTCTCTCTGATAACATAGGGACTCATTTTTTTCTCTTGATTTAAGTACCTTAAGTAGTTTATTATATCAAGTGTTTGATTACAGTCTGGTTCATTAAAGTGGTTTAAAGAAAGCAGGAGATATACGGTAAGTTAGAAAAACTGTTTAACAAAATATCTAAATAATCAGGCGATTGGATGCTTGCTGAAATGTTCAAGAAGTAAAAAGAAATATTGAGAAATGTTTTTGATTATGAGGCTCTTTTATCCTTTTTAATTTTACATTTTTCAATCAGACAAAAGACTTATTTATAGATGACCAAGGTTGGTGAGTACTGGAACCTTTTCTAACATTTATTTCTTCATAGTGATTTTTCCTGTAAAAGTTTAGTTTTGTGACATTGTCTGTTTTTATGTTTAGGTCACAGGATGTGAGCAACATGAATCAAACCTCACAAACCTTTCAGTACTTATTGCATTTTGTTCCTTTTATTTGCACATTTTTTCTTCATAAACTCAACATGTTATTAATCCATCCTCATATGTTGTATAAGTCCAACAGAAAATAAAATCGTTATTGCACCAAATCTCATTTTGGCTAAGAAAATTGGAAACGTTTGACTCAGAAACAGTCATGATGAATCTAAAGGCTGGTGGGTAATCAGGTGGCGTCTGACATGATGCTGTCTTTGCTCTGGGAGGCGTTAATCAGCTGCTCACCTCTTTACCCTCATCTGCATGAGGAGGTGAAGAGTTCAGCATCATGAAAGCACCTTACTGTCCGAGCATCTGTTCGGTTTTCAGACGCCCCTTCTGGATGCGGTCCAGGCATGACAGATAACTCTCGGAAGACGTGGTGTATTTTTCAGCAGCTTGCCTGGAAGCTCCAGGACATCCCCAACGAGAGCAGAACAGGGAAGCTGGATGTAAAACCACAAAACTTCATCTAGAAATGAACGCTGTAAACTGGAAGCAGGCAAGAAATAACCATTCAGCAGAAGCAGCACACACTTTTAGTGCTTATACATCTCTCCACTTCATGTCGTTTGATGTTTTTGATTATAAAATGCAAACTTAAATAAGAAGTTTGGGACAGAGGAAGCGTTTGTGAGTGTTACCTGCTCTGACCTTTACCTCTGCAGGTGACAGGATGCAGATCGGTGGGAGACCGCGGCGGTGGGGCCGTGATTCAAACCGCAGGGTGTGGTGTTCATCGAACCCCTGTCCTACATCAAACATAGAGCTCCTTCTCTCCTGTGTTTCCAACCTCTGATCCTGTTTACATCCTTCACTCTGTACAGGTGAGTGGGCAGATGCAGGTACACGACAGGCAGGGAGACGTGGGAGTGGAAGGAAGGGATGTGTGTAAATGACATAAACCTGAGGAGATCTCACACTGACAGGAAAACTCATTTACACCTCTTCACTCTGACATGGATGCAGAAAAACTGCAATAGTGAACCAGGTCAAATTGAATCATTCTTTTTAATCTAACTCAGACTTTTTATGGTACACACATCTGTTACATGGAGAATTAAACTCAAACAGCAGGGTTTTAAAGCATATTTTGTGATCATATAGTTCATTTTCCAATAGGAGGGGTTTTCTCATTGCCCATCGTAACAGTTATTCTGATTCTGATCCACTTATTTTCTACATGTCTCTTTTCAACAGGCAACTTTAATTTGTGTTTCTGTGAATATAAATATTTACTTTTAACTGTAAATAGCCTGTATTATTAGATAGAGATTTCTAGAGTTCTGCAACCTCCAAAGTGCTTTACAGCACACCAGTCACCCCCCCCCCCACACACACACACACACACACATTGGTGTGAATAGCTCTGGTCTGGTCTGTAAATAGCTTCCTGAACAGCCTTTGCTTGGAGAAATGACTTTTATATCTGACAATGCTCCATCCTAAAACAGCCTTTATCTCCTAAAATGTCACAGCAGTTCATGCAACAATATTTAATACGATTTTTACACCATTATCAGTTTTATTTACATAATCATTAACGTGGAATTCTATGGTTATTGTCAAGGATAAATATGACCTGTAGAAGTTAAGATGGAGTATTTATGTTTATGTTTTTTTTATCCACAGCAATGTACAAATATTACTGTAACCTATCAGGCATGTTGTGATCTGTGGGGGAAACCGGAGTACCCAGAGGAAACCCACGCATGCAACATGCTACCTCCACGCATAAAGGCCACAGCCAGGTTTTGATTATGTGACATTCTTGCTGCGACGCAATGGTGATAACAACTGCGCTGGTGCAGGTTGTTAAAAATCTGCTTCTAAACCAGAGGTCACTAACAGGTGGACCGCAGTTCAGACAGAAGTGGCTCTGGGTCTGGATCTGCAAATCCAGGACCTGGTCCTCTGTCCAGGAGGAGGGGGCGTGTCAGGGGAGGAGAGCGAGCGCTATCGCTGGGTTCGCCGCTCACTTGGCACCCGGCATGCCCCCTCCCCTAAACGGGACCACACCATGCATGGTTCGAAACTCAGTCCAGGGACAGGGGGACCTGGTCACGTGCTGATGTGGACCTTTGGCATATTTAGTTGATTCCCCCTGTTCTAAACAAGTGCTACCATGTCACACTTTCACTGATCTCTCTCTCAGGACCCAGTTAAAGGTGCTGGTTTGGACTTTAAAGGCTCTGCATGATGATGCATCTTCATACATCTGAGCTTTTACCTGACGTCACCACCAGGACTCTGAGGTGGACTGATCAGGGAATGATGTCAGTCCCCGAATGAAGACCGAAAACTAAAAGGGACATGTGTAGCGTTCAGTGTTGGGTAGTATCGGAATACATGTATTTAGAATACTGTATTTAGAATACTATTTTGACGTACTGTATTCCGGTACAGTTACTATTTTTAAACATGGTATTCAGAATACAGTTACTTTCGTAATACCATTGGAATATTTGTGTCTCCATGTTGTGTTGGTTATCTATCCCATAATGCCCCTAAACAACGTGCCTCCGTTACCATAACAACCGGGTACACTCCCGACCAGCCGGTAGCAACAGGTAGCAACCTAGCCTCGTATGGATTCAGACCAAGAGATGGAGTGGTTGGAGGCACAACCGCAGCTGAATCAACCTACCAGCAGTGGAGAAATAAGTGCATTCATGTCCTGGAAATTCAAGCTAATTTTCACTCTAAAAAAGGAGCGGGGCGAGCAAAATATGACAGTGCAGTGCGATCTTTGTCTTCCAGCTAACAACCTACTAGCTGTGTCCAAAGACTCTAATCTAATCTGAAGAAACACCTTAAAGTCAGTTAGTTTTATCTTTCTAGTTTTGCTTCCTTAGTGCTTTATTTAACAGCCTGTATCGTGTTAGTTATGTCATTTTTCACATTTACAGTGTCGATGTTCAGGGGTGGTTCTAGGGGGGGCCCGGCCCCCCCTGACAACAAGCTTGGCCCCCCTGTGGCCCCTGCTAAGTCCTGAGTTTTTTAGATTGTGCCCCTGTAAAAAAGCAGCTGGACCCAGCCTGGCCCCCCCTCTAATGTTGGTCTAGAACCGCCACTGTCGGTGTTGTATCTGAAATGACGTTAGCTTGATGATGTTGTTGTGGTTTCCCACAATTGTGGGTTTCATGTTAAAGTGATAATATGCAACTTTTTCATATTTTTAAATCTTTTCCTTGAGCCAGTATGTGCTAATACAACCCTTTACAGAGTTAATGAAAAGTCACTTAGCCCCATCTGGTGATTAGATCCGGAATACCACGATTGCAAGATCTCCGTCGCCGTCACGGTACCCAGGAAGTCACGTGTCTCACAAGGGTTAGGCTAACCCAAAGTGGCTAGCTGTTATGCTAATGCTGGAGTGTTTTTAGCTCATGATTCCTGCTTTTTTTCAATCTCTCCCTGCTTGAACACAGCTGATTTCTTTGAAGGAGTAAATAACCGCTTCTGTAGAAAGCTATGAAGGCTGAGGAGACATTTCAACAGGTAGATTTAGCAGTTTCTAAGCAAGAACTATGGGCTATTTTATTTAATGCAGTGATTTAAAACGGACACCAGAGGGAGCCCAAAACAAGCAAAACTGGATATTATCACTTTCCATCTGGAGTGGAGCTTTCCATCTGGAGTGCAATGAACATCATCATCAGCTCTGGGACGGCTGCCGAGGATTGTGGGAAATGTAGTTATGTTTTGCCGTAACACAACAAAGAAGTAATAAACACAGTTCACTAGTGACAAATAAATGTAAACGGTTGTCTTGAGCAGTTAAATAAAGCATGCCCGTATATATATATCAAAGGTGGCGCTAAATGTATTGTAAATTAATCGATTCCCATAGATGAAGGAATAAACCCGTTTTCGTACAAAACATAATTAACTACGTTTCCCACAATCCTCGGCAGCCGTCCCAGAGCCGACCGGTCTCTTAACACCGGACTCACCTTATTAACTTCAAGAAACGAGTCTCATTATGTTTCTGATTGTTCTGTTACCCACTCGTACTGGTGGCTGTGAAAGTGTTTCATCAAAGTTGTGACGTTTTTTTGATTTTCAAGTCACTGAAATGGAACTATTCCTCATGGCTGTGACAGAAGAGCAAATATCTTCATTTATCAAGGTAAACAGAACACCTTCAGTTTTTTCTTTCTTTTGGGAATGCAACAGGCTCAGCTGTAGAGCTTTGACAACACTTCTGTCTGTGTTATCAGTCAGCTGATGGCCGCTGACAGCTTTGTTTTCATATAGGAAATGTGTACAACTTATTAGCAGACTTTTAGTCTAGTACAGCGTCAGCGAACATCCCATCTCGTCATTTTGACACTGCATCGGGATTTGCATTGGAATCAACGGAGACACCGTTTCGTACAAATGTGACGAAAAAGGGCACTTATAGCGTCAGTCATTGACGCAGAAGGTGAGTGACCAAGCGTTTGTTTCCGACGAGTTCGGAGTGAGACTGTGTTGGTCAGGTTAGGGTCTCAGCCCCTAAAAGCCGATCTCCACCTCTCCTCCTGAGAGTCAGACAAAGCCAGTCTCACTCTCCTGTCACAACATGGGGATGTTAGCTCAAAATGCTAACCACCAGAGATGGGTCTTCTAAGTGTTGTATCCAGGACAAACCCGGTCGCCCCAAGGCGGCTCGGCCCCCCAAAGGGCTCCCGACGATCGAGAGGGGTTCCCACCTTCCAGCGATCATCCATCCACGTCGGAATTGATCCACGGAACGCCAACTCAGTAAGGCACCACACTCTGGTAAAACTGAAGGCCTGCTTGATAAGCTCACACTCCCACGTAGCTTATACCAACAAGTCAAAACCTCCTAACTTACCCTCCGTAACCAACTCCCTTTCAGATAACAACCCTAGTCTTAAAACATCATAAGACTCAGATCATTAAACTCAGAATTAAAAGATCACCTTATACATCGTGTTGATATGCTAACCAGATGTCTACCTTATGCTAAACTGTTTGTACTGTCCGTCAGCCCTTTTCATAGAATAAATGCTACTAAAGTCTTTTATTCCTGACGCAGTTTACATCTGTCAATATAAGGTACGGATACTAACTCCCTGTCAGTTAAAGAACCTAGGCATTCCAGCTATCATTTATACTTATAAACAGAATGTATCGAAGCCCTAGCTGCCCACAGTAAAGCCTCTAATAACTGAATAAATTAGCCAAAGGTGAGCAATATAAACTAAAGAGTTTTATTCGCTACACATCCCTTTTTGTTTTTGGGCTGAGAAATTTTTATTTCCCTTGTCTCGGTTTAGCAGGACCCCATAGAAACATTAAAAAAACACACAAAATCCAAGCACCAAGTTAGTAGATGTTTCTCTTTTTTTTCTCTTCTTCGTCTACAACTAAATCCAAAGTGTGAATGAACCA
The DNA here is from genome assembly GCA_006937965.1 of Callopanchax toddi. Taxonomy (NCBI): domain Eukaryota; kingdom Metazoa; phylum Chordata; class Actinopteri; order Cyprinodontiformes; family Nothobranchiidae; genus Callopanchax; species Callopanchax toddi. The sequence continues at coordinate 279,695 of SSNR01000307.1, read as the reverse complement.
TCAAATCCTGCTTTCAACACTCTCCAATCATTTCAGAGGAATAAAATCCTGAGAGAAATCTCTGTGTCGTGCTGACCTCGGTCCGTTTCAGAATCAGGATGTGTCATCCCAATCCCAATAGGACGCTCACACGCTTTATTTTTCTTCTATCCTTGAGGAAATATTCTAATTATTGTTCTTTTTGTTATGATTATGTAAGTGCAAATTGAAATTAGACTTTTATTGAAGCAGATTTTCTTTTGATTTGAGTGTGTGAACCATTATCAGGGAGCAGGAGGAATCTTCCTCTCCACTGTATGTGGGGGTCGGAGTAAAAGTGAGTGAGCCATCAGTAGTTTTCCACTGCCTGTGAGTGTGTCTAGCCTTCAGCCAGCAGAGAGTGTGATGTCAGAGCTCATCTCTTACATCACGACCAAACGGCGGACGCTGACACATCTGGTCACGCTGTGAAGTCGTGAAATTTGAGTCTGGATCACAACAGACGTTTTCTAAGAGCGAGACATTCAAAAGTGTTTGTTTATACGCAGGATCAAATAAATTAGGATTCAGTCGAAGTCTCGGTTAAAAAAAAGCATTTTGTCAGAGATCAGTGAAGCTTGGAGGGGAGCAGTGATCTATGTCATCCAGGAGCAGAAATAAAAAAGGAGGAGGAAAAACTGATTCTGTTTATAAATAGAAAATATGATTATACTGTCAGAAAAATGAGTGTGAGACCATGACTGTGACGATAAATAAAAATAAAATAAAATCAAGAACTACAGCATCTCCCTCTTACCCTGATGGTTTTATTCTTTGGTAATTTCATCATTTTGGTTTTTGCTTGTCATAAAAAAAAAAACCCAAGGGGGCCCAGCTTATGTTTCAAGAGAGAAAAATATTACAATTAAAGAAATTATGGAATTAAAAAAAAAAAACAAGCTGTGAAAAAAGTTACATTTAAATGTAATTTTGTCAAATTCCTAAAAATAATTTGTTGAGACAGTTTTAGTTTTTTTAGATTTGAAAAATAAGTTAATAGAAATGATCTCGTTCTTTTGAAGTGATGTGGAAAAGTTTTAACACCTTACCTGATGGTTGAACAACCTCATGCTGGAGAAACAGAGATCGCTTCTGATGGACTTGCCAAGTTAATGGCTATCGGACTTCAGATTGTATAAATAATAATAAATAAATGTCAATTTTCCAAACTTTTTGAATCATAGACCAATATCAAGTTCAAAGTACTAGTTATTGTGATTTTGTTTTCCAAATGATCTTAGCTAGTTATACATTAAGCACAATATTTTAATGAGAATAACGTTTTCTAAAAAAAAAAAAAAAAAAAAAGGATCTGTATATTTCTGTAGCTACGACACATAAAACTGCTCTGCTATGTTTACCTTAACAAGAGAAAAGCATCAAACTCCCTGTATTTAATGGGTTGATTCATTTTTTGGATTCTTGGTCTTCAAAATAATTATTGATTATTTTCATTATCAGCAAAAGGAACAGGATATGATTACAATTTCTTCATTAATGCTGCCATATTAAGTTTATGAACAGCGCTCTAAAGATCAAACGTATCTGGTCATCGTTTTGTCCAGACGGGTGCAGACTGGGCTCCAGAAGCAAAGTGGAAACCAAAACAAGAGCTTTGTTTTCTTCCAGCTCCTTCTAACCACCTGAGGTTTAGACAAAACAATCATGTGCTTTGGATTACTCCCTGCTCTGAAGCCACAGACACCCTGAAGAAACTCATGATTTTTCTCATAAATAAAAATCATTTCTCTCTTTACAGACTTTAATGACAAATATCAGTGATTGTTTTACCTAAGGTATATTAATCAGTCACTTTGATGTTGATGATTTTAATCTTTTTTATACATATACTGTACATCCTATACTTTGCCTGTGTCAAATTATTAATAAGTGTTGGTTCCCTGGTAACCCACAGAACCTATTTCTAGAGTCAATCTGATATTATGGTCTAATAATTTTAATGACTCATAATTTATGAGACATTATACTTTGAGATTGTATACTTTGTTAGATACTTTTAATATTTTCTTGACAATTTATTAAGTGTAACTGCTTCACAGAAACGTGCTCACAAATCTACTTTTTAGTAAACGTCTGTGATGGTTTGTGGTTTATTTACCATGAAATTCAATTAAAAGCAAAATGAATGAAAGAAAATACCTGATGTTCACCGTTTTAAATAGGCTTTATTTGTCAGTCCTCATATCAGACAAAGTTCTAACATAAAAATGTTAAAAGTTTATTTTGCATTTTTGTATAAAGGAACACTCTGAGGCCTACAAATAGCCCATGGACCACACTTTGGACACCGCCTGGTTTAGTTTTAAATGATTGGCTTGTGAACTAAAACATTTCTGAATAGATTATGAATGCATATTCCTAGAAATGACAGATACCATAAAATGGGGGTGAATTCCAGCTTTATTCTTGTAATTTGCACAGATTGACCCTTCTCATTTTTGTTTTTGTGTTTGATCAGAATTGATCAGTATTTGATCAGAGAGGAAAATTAACAGTCAGTGCAGCATATGTCAAGCAGCTCATCTCCATTTGAAGGATGCCCATTAAGCTTGGATCAGATGAGACCAGATGAGACTCGGAGTCAATATGACGGGTGAGCGAACAACAAGCCACAAGTCGGCAGCTCAGACATGCCCGATTCCCCGTGATGTTCGGTGAAACCTTCTCCCTGTTCTCATTATCCTCTCAGTGGGTGTTACGGAGGAGCGGAGGGGTTGTGCTGGTGGAGGCTGACTGGCGATGGACAGGGAACAGATGGGACCTGACTCTCGCCACACAAATCACTGCCAAGAAGGCTTTAGCCTGCTCCAGTGGCCGTTTCCAAACAATGACTGCTGTTTACTGAAACAACAAGAGCATCCAGACTTCAGGGAATGCACGGAAAATTGGGAGACCACAGTTCAATAGTGTATACGGGCTGATGTTAGACAGGGAGGATTAGAGCTAATCTGAATTCTGGGAGGATGAAACAAATTTATAGGAACAACATCTAAGCTTTTCTTAACAAAATGGTTGATATTATGAGAACTTTAAGACACTTTAAAAAAAAGAAGAGGCCAAATTGGTTATGAAAACAAAACTTTGCACTTCTCATTCACATGTAATTACAAAAAAAAGCTTTACAAAGTATAAATATACATTTACAGAGCTTTTGGAAAAACTGTGACACTGCAGCCTGTTTTGCACAATAGCATGTTTGTTTTGTGTGATGGGAGCAAAAACATTTTCATACATTTTTATGGATCTGACTTTATCCTGACTCCTACTGGAAACTTTAGTTATAAAGAGAATGAACTGTAAAACACGCCAAAGAAAAATCGAGCTACAAACATTTAGAAAGAATCTTTTTTTAAAATCAATGCTCTTCTTTTGTATGTTGATGTTTTACTAATGTTAAGATTATTGCCACCTAGTGGCACAGCAGGGGTATCATATTAGTATATTTCTGCTCCTCCTCTTAAAGAAAAATGTTTTTCCACAAATAAATTTTAAAAAATCAGTTAAAAAATATTTAGGCCATAAAGGTCAGAAAACTGATGAGTCATTTAAAATGCGCTCCCAGAATAAAATTATATCCACAACTTTACTGTTATCATATTCACATGGTCACAGTCTCATCAATAGAGCAATGATACATTTACTGTATATCTATGAAATATATTTTTTAAACTGCTAAATTACTGTAGTCGTTAAGAAAAATAATTGTTTATTTATTACAAATTCATCCACCTTGTTCTGCTTGACTCTTTTTCTTGTGGTATTGATGAATCTGTGCTCCATTGATAAGCCTGTGACCATGTGGATGTGATCACAGTTTCACAACCGTCAGGAAGACATTTCTGCTCTCAGAACACTTTGTTTCTCAGAAAGAAAAACATCACACCTAAACTTTATATTTGCACAATTTTTAAAGACGTAATTTTAAAAACTGTATTCTCTCTGAGAAAATAAACACTTCACGTTGTTTGACTCTGAAAACTGGAACTGATTCTAAATCAGCTGAACTTTTTCAAAAACCTGATCTGGAATCAGTGTAAATAACTCACCTGATCTGTGTTCCAGCCATTAAGAACTTTAGCCAATCATAACAAAGTATTTTGTTTGACAGACAGCCAATAATAATCCAGTGATAGATTTATTCTGCCTGAAAACAGCCCTTTTTTAGATTCTGATTGATTAACTGTCATGAGCATTAATTATAGGGTTTTTTAGAGAGCGATGGGCCCCTGGGCCTGTCCCCTGGTTGGCCATATGGAGGATCCAGGCTAGCTGTAGGGAAAGTATTGTCCTTCTTTGAGCCTGCATCCGTTTACAGAACATTAGTTATGTGCCTGTCAGGAATGAGACACATTATTATTGTGCTATTTTAGAAACTGAAATATGCCACCACCTCCAGAAGTTATGCTATCCCACGTCACCTCCTGGTGGAAAAATTATTAAGTGTGAAAAAGTTCTAAAAGAAGGCGACTGAAAGGATTCAAAGACTCCAGAAGCAATAAAAGCATATCATCCTGATAAAAGCTCACTCTCTTGTGGAATAACCGGCAGTGATTCATCCCACTGATGGCTCATCTCCAGTCCACCCTCCCACCTGTCACAAGCTTGGGGTACCTGGGTAATGTAGTCATCCGCTGGGGACATAATTAGAGAGCTGCCACCTGTACTTCATCCTCTGCCTCCTCCTCTGGAGCTCGACGAGCCTCGTTAGAGAGACGGTCTGTGTGGAGTGGGAAGAGCAGATTAATCGACAGTGGGAATCTGACATTAATTAGTCATTTTGGCCTAAACACTTCCAAGTCCACAGAGAGAATGGCAGAATTTCTAAATACTTTTTAATTGTACTGTCAGACGCTGAGAGCAAAAACACATCAAAACATGACAAGTAGACTTTAACGAACATTTCTTAACAGGACAAAACTGCCTGAGCGGTGAAACCTTTCCACAAAAAAATCATTATATTGTGCACAAGATAGACTCAAAGTTTAAAAAGGCTTCAATCCGGACCTGGAAGTATAATAATCAAACTTATATTTAAAATATTTATTACAACCTGAATAAAGAGCTAGAACTTCAAATGTTACCCAAATATGAACCATATCTTTTAACAATGATCAGATTGTTGTTTCATCCTAGAAGTGGGTTCATGTTAGTTTGCAGGTTGTGTTGGGATGTGAGACACAGACAGAAGCCACCAGATGGCTTGGACACAAAGTTGCTAAGCAACAATTAATTAAAGAAAACCAAATCAAGTTTTGTTTTTCTTCTGTTCTTTAATTAAAAAGCAAAGCACGATATGAAAATTGGTCTTACACTGAGCCTAGGTTTACTTGGGTTTTTTATGAAAACTTAAACATCTTGTGTACGTTTTTGTTTTATCAAAAAAAGTCTTTTTTTTTTTAAATATCTGCAAGACATTACAGCCATTCAAATATTTAACTGCACGAGACTGTCAGCAGATTGTTGGTGAGGTGTCAGCATTGTGATGCAGACAAATCAAACAGCAAGAACAGCCAGATCAGGAGTGAGAGCTTGGTTAATTAACACTCTAAATTTAGCTGCAGCTCACAAACAATGCAGTTGTCAGCAAGATTATGAATGCTGAAACCATGTGAATGAAACGAAAGCCCAACAAATAAACGGGTGGGGGAAAGTGGGCTAGATGGATAATGTCATTGATTATACTTGTTTTTCCTAATCATTTTTTAATAAAGACAAAAAACAAATTGCTAATTGGGCCAAAGACAAGGGAAAGGTGGTAGAGTGAGTGTCCCACTTCAAGAAGAATTAAATATGTGGGAGGAGAGAAAGAGACGAGGAGTAAACGTGTGAACAAAGATGAAATACTTCAAGATGTGCATGTTTTCCTTGACAGCAAGGAGACAATCACAGTCAGTCTGCCAATAAAATGTGACAAAGTGTGAAAAAGGCTGACTAAACTACCTTCACGCTTACAAAGACCATATTATTGTTTTTGGTACAGTTGTGTAAAGGTTTATAATGTGTCAAGAAGTAAAAGAAAAAAATATTACGCTGCGATGTGAAAAAGTCAACCAGGATGTGGCGAGTGTTTGCAGGGTCTTCAAGAACGCAGTGGGCTCCTCAGTTCGACGAGGATTCTGAGCATGCACAAAGTTTCTGTACAGGGAGATGGTGGTAATTTATTATGGTGGTAGCAGTGTGTTGAGGTCCTGGTAGAAGCATGAGGGAGGGGGTGGCTGTGTATCACTGATGTGGGACCCATGTACATGGTGACATGGACCGATTGTCAATATTTTGAAGCAGGACTAGCCACGCTAGCCTCATGCTTCATGCAGTTTCCACTGCAGGGTCCGGTACGGGGTTGGTCGCGATTTTGTCAGTTTCCATCATAAAACCCGTCCATACAACCAATCCGGATCGTGCCATGCCATTCATGGGCCATGAACGGCCCTCTTCAGTTGTCGGTCTATAGCAGAATGGAGCTGTACAGTTAGGGCGGAGCTGTGGCGTCAAAACAACACAGAGTTCCTTGTTTGGGGACAAATAAACGTCACTGCTTGCGATAAGCAAAACAAACCCCGGAGTACCATTATTTTATTACTTTATCACGATAGTAACATGTTATTTTATCAGTTGTTAGTTGTACATGGATGTGATCAAATGCCAGCAAGGAGCAGCAAGGTTTGGCCAGCTTCAGACCTCCAAACATTCAGCAATCAGCCACATGCAGGACGAGTTACTGTGCATGGATTGGTAAGAAATGAAAGAAGTTTCACAGCGGGTGGCAGCTGAATGATTCAAACGGATGGTGGAACAGTGTCGGGTCAAGCTGGAAAAATTAAAAGCCCCATATAGAAAGTTAAGGAGCTCGGACATTCGGGAGAGACTCGGAGTAGAACCGCTGCTCGTCCATATCGAGAGGAATCAGTTGAGGTGGTTCGGGCATCTCATTAGGGTGCCTCCTGGACGCTTCCCCAGGGAGGTGTTTCAGGCATGTCCTGCTGGAAGGAGGCCTTGGGTCGACCCAGAACACGTTGGAGAAAATATATCTTCGATCTGGCCCAGGAATGCCTTGGGGTCCTGCCGGAGGAGCTGGTAGAGGTGGCTGTGGAGAGGATGGTCTGGGGCTCCCTAGTTGGGACGCTGCCCCAAGATCCGGACCCAGATAAAGCGGAAGAAGATGAAAGAAGACATGTAGAAAAGTTAAGGACAGCACTGGTATAACTCCACTTGCCAAGTAAGAGTCAGACTGCCAATGGAAACGCTCTCCTGAAATTGCAGACCCATATGGGACAATGAGGAGCCGCCCTGACTTGCACCCGCTCCTGCAGTGGAAACGAGCTAATAGGATGGAGTCTGTAGCAGGGAGTGACTGTAGCTATACATGGTAAGATTTTTATGTTTTTTAGCCAACAATGTCAAGCAGTAAAACAAGTTTAATCTAAAAAAGAGGAACTCGGTAGGTGGCCCTTGAGTCATGTACAGTGTACCCCTAACTGTCAATATTTCATAAAAATCCACTGCAAATCCAAGCAGCACCTCCCACGAAGCTCCAGGAGGAGGGCGCTGCCAGCGCTACAAGATGTGTGTCCACCACCACACCAGCACTCCTCTGTGTCTGCCACTGCGCAAGCGTTCATTTGTGGCACATTTGAAAGAGGTTTGGTGGTGCGACTGCTGTTGTTCTAACTCGTTCCACAGCGGTGGGGTGGGGGATACTGTCCAGAGATCTACTGGCAAAGTCTCCGGGATCAAACTATTGGGTACCCCTGATGTAAGGGATCATTTGATCAACAATTCATTGTATTAAATCTGTAAAAAATAAAAAAACTAGGTCTACCTGTCTCCTGTATTACTTTTACTACAAAAAACAGTGGCAGTGGTGGCATACCTCCCAAGCAGTAACAAATGTTTTATGGCCAAAGCAAAAGCAACATACTTTTCTTTACAGTAAATAGAAGTCCTCAGAAGACAAGGGGACAGATTTACCTCTGCAATCCAGAACATTCAGGGAAAAAGCTGTAAGTTGAAGTGTTTGCTTTTGTGTTTTGGCAAACAAATGATCGATAGAATGAAACAATTCCAAGCAGCAGAATATTGCTGCCCTCAAAGAGAAAGATGATTCATTGAGACAAAGTCAAAGCTTGGAGAGTTGTCTCATTCAGCTGATCATCTGCTTGACATTCCTTTAAAATACATTTATAAAAATTGTCAAGCTGGATCTTTCCGCCTTCCATCAAATTTTGTCACAACAAATGGTGGCAGTGGTGGGATTCCTTGAGTGGTTCTGCACTCGAGCTGAGGCAATGGTCAGCCATAGAAGACAAAAGAAACGCTGTAAGATAAAATTCTTACTTTTGTGTTTTGTAGAGCAGGTGATCCCTGAAATTAGACAATTCCAAGCAGCAGAATATGGCTGCCCTCAGAGAGAAAGAAGATTTATTGATACAAAGTCAGAGCTGGAGAGTTGTATCAATAGAAAAAACAGTTTGAGTTGCATCAGAATACAATCAGAAATGTTATCTATATTACAATTCTGCTTCATACAGGGAAGATAGATCACAAAATATTATAGTTTGGCGTCCTGTTTCCGCAATTCTACTTTCATCCACAAGTTGACAGCTTCCATTCTCATTCCTCCTGTTCTGCAAAAGTAAATGCCAGACTACAGACCTTATTAATCCGCATCTCCTCTCAGCTCCCTCAGGTGCATCGTTGGGCTGCAGGTGTTTAACAGCCGAAAACCAATGGAGAAGCAGGCAGGTGAATTGTGCTTTGTGGTGTTTTATCACAGGACCAAACACAACATGAGGAATCCTGTGAGGGCTGTTCATTATAGAACCTGTTAAAGTAGTACTGCTTTTCTTGTTGTATACCATTCCGTTGGTGTTATATCACAACATATGTATACGCCTCTGTGAGTATCTGTGTGTGCAGAACGATCCGAGCTGAACCATATCGACGGTGACATTTGCGTTTTTCCTCCTACTCACCACCACATGGAGAGAAAGCCAACAAATGCACGCAGAAGTGTGAAAGAGATATCTGCAGTCACACATGGTGAACTAAGCAGGCAAAGAAACAAAACACAGACTGGCTATTTTGCATTAAACCAGAGAAATGGAAAAACAAGGTAGACTGCGCTCTCTCTCTCTCTCTCTCTCTCTCTCTCTCTCTCTCTCTCTCTCTCTCTCTCTCTGAATTTACTTTAGGGTTAGGGTTACTTTAATGTGAAAAAGTTGTATAACATATTGAAAATGTATGGTTATTGCAATATCAATATCACATTGACTTCCAGTGAATCACAAACTTGAACTACATGTGACATATCAACATAAGGTTGATTGATTGATATTTTGGTAATCAGGCAGACCGTCATTCCTCTAAATGGCCTCAGTCAGCACATGGAGACAGTTGTTACCATTGTGGTGATAATATATGTGGGTTGATTGCAGCTGATATAGTCAACGGTATTAAAGCAATTTCCCATTTTTTAATACAGTGCTCAGCCAAAAAGGGGTTTCCTGCTTTAATTTTGCATCCCCATGATACTTTCCTGGACCCTCAGCTTGCTGTAGTCAACAGCAAACTCACAACAATCCTACAACAAATGTCCTCAGATGCACCATGCCCCCAGTTCCATCTGAAGTCAGGATGAAGCTACATAGGAGATGACACTAGAACTATGATTGTGATGGGAATATGATGCTAGTGATGCTTTAAATTTTCATTGACCATCTCATGTTTTGGTGCTCATAACCATGGCTGGACCACAGAGTGTCACATGTGAAGTAAACTTTATTATCCCAAAGGGGAAATTTGTTATGCATCCAGCAAGGAATAAGTAAGCAACAAAGTACAACATACTAGTAACTAAATGTAAAGGAGGGAACTTCTATGTGCCAATCAAGACAGACTGAAAAGGCCAGCACTCACAGAGATTAATGGACCACTGTGTCTTTTTGTTTTGCAGTTTGGCACCAAGTACCTGCAACCATGGTATCAGTCTGTACTCTGGGGAAAGGGATACTTGGGTCTGCAATGATGGCTTTGGCCTTATTTGTGACTCTAGCTCTATGAAGGTGGAACACTGAGTTCTTAAGACACACCTGAAGACCCTGCATCCATGTTCGGGTAGATTTTTTTACATCAGCATTCCCCACACTACTTTTTGCATCTTATAAGACTTCACAGAGAAACTGTGGGAAACAGTCTGTGCTGCTCATCCAGGAACATGCTCATACATGCAAACAGCAGGATTATAGAGGATGAGATGGTCCGTGTCTGGAGAGCAAAGAGTCAGAGGACACTCACACTGTCACTGACTGCATCATATGTTTCTGTTTGCAAATGTCTGAGAGTTCCAAACAGATTGAAAACAGAAGAAAATCTCCCTTGGCTACAGAACCTTAAGATTCAATCATTTTGTTTCAAAATGGATTCATAATCAGGGCATTTAGCATTTATTCATGAGGCTAAGAAGAAAAGAGCAGGTTAGGTTTTAAACTGCATTAGCATCCCTTTGAATCGAACACTTTTTTAAAAGATGGAGAAAAACCCAGAACGATGAGACGTGGTGTGAAATGACCTAAAGCTTTTGCTAAATGATGGTGTTTTTAGAACAACCAGGTTGGATCTCATCCCAGGTTGGTTCTGAACAATAAAAACAACAAATGCTCTGATTGCTTTGTGATGTTGTTTGTTGCTGCTTTTTATTTTGGTTTAAAGATCTTTGTTGGTTTTCATTAAGTCTGAGAGACCTTTGGTTTCAGTTCAATAATTATCATATGGATAGTGATATTTAATACGAGTGAAAATGAGCAAATGCACCCAGACAAACCTTCAGCTTCAAACTAACATTTCTGCAGGACTGATAACATAAATGAACAGCTGAAGGTCAGAAAACACATCCAGAAACTGTCCAGTCTCCACCACACACACAGATTAGATTCATTCTCTGGAAGGACTCTGGGTTTATCACACAAACCTAATGAAGTTATGCAGAAGGCAAAGTGAAAAACGTTCACGGCAGAGAGAAGAATAGAGACCTGCAGACCCAACGCTCGAAGTGTCAAGCTGGAATAAAAGAATGAAGTCCTCAACTTAGTGAGGAACTCACCATCACTAGAAAACCAGTTGAATTATGTATGGGAATCACAGTGAAGCATGACAATTAGTGGGTGAACAATGGCATTTATGAAATTATTTAATCAGAATCACTTTATTGTCATTGTAACAATGAAATTAGGTGCAGTTCCAAGAAAAGAAGAAATAATAAAGAGTAAAAAATATAAACAAAGAGTGTTATTTACAGTGTATTTACAATAACAGAAGATTCATATCAAAACCATTGCCAAGAAATAATATTGCACACGATAGGGAGAGATAACACAGGGTTTAGATTGACATGGTTTTAAGTGTGATTTATTCAGGTTCAGTAGCACTCTGAAAGTTTTACTATTTTATTTTTTTGGTTTATTATATATATTTTTATTTGCATTCAGTGCATGCTTTAATAAGATATAGGGACAAAAATGTTCTCTACTGAGTTGGAGACCTGCTGTTTAAAGGCCAAAGAAGATTGACCATGAAGCAGGAATTCAACAGAATAGCACCAGACTAGATATTTGCAATAGTTGTTGTAACTATAAAATATTTATTACAGATTATTTAGGAGTTTCTTGTAACACAGTTAAAAGTTTGTCCTTAAAAAGTTTATATTTATAAAACCAAACAGAATTCACTGTAACGTTATCATTGATGTAAAAAAAAAAAAGGGAAATAAAGGGACACAGGATGCAAAGTGTGATCGACTGCAAGACATTTGGAATGGAGACAAGTTTAACTCTGAGTTAGAAATAAACATGAGCATGTCTTTAATTGGGTAAAAATGCCAGATAAACAAAACCAGCACTCACTGTAGACTAAATGTTGTTGTTTTTTTCTACTTTTAATTGTTACAAACATCACAGATTGGGTTTTTTTTTGTCCCAAAGCAGCTCAGTTAAAGATAATTGTTGAAAGATTCACTGTTCCGGCTCCTTCAGAGTCCAAATCTTACTGGTTTACAGGTTTTCTATCATTGACTTAAAGGCATACTTTTCAACTTTTTCATATTTTAAAATATTTTCCTTGCACCATTATGTGCTAATATGACCCTTTACAGGGTTAATGAAAAGTCACTTAGCCCCATCTGCTGCTTAGATCCAGAATACCACTATTGCAAGATCTCAGTCGCCGGTCCGGTGCCCCGGAAGTCTCACAAAATCACGTATCTCACGAGAGTTAGGCTTCCAATGTGGCTAGCTGTTATGCTAGTGCCAGGGTGCTTTTAGCTCATGATTCCTGCTTTTATCCCATCTCTCCCTGCTTGAACACAGCTGATTTCTTTGACTGAGTGATGAACCGCTCCAGTAAAAAGCAGTGAAGGCTGAGGAGACATTTCAACAGGTAGATTTAGGTGTTTCTGAGCAGAAACAATGCTAACGTTTTTACGACAGTTACTTAAAACGGACACTAGGGGGTGCTAAAAACAAGCCATAACTGCATAGTATGCCTTTAAACATGATATATCAATGAATTAGGTTAAATAAGTTAAAATATATGAATCTAAAATGAATAAACCATTGATTTTGAAAGAATCTAAACATTACTGAATGATGAACAAGTAATCTTGATCAGTAGCATATTTCATGTAAAAAAACTAGAAACAAAAGGATTTTGTTAAGTGACACATATGTATCCGATTAAATGTTCAGAGTTCTGTAGATTCAGAGGCAACGGAGGAAGGAAGACTGTCTCTTTGGCAAATCCTATAGGTGTCCTCTGCACTGACGTGTGCAGGACAGTTTGACTTTTTCAATATTGTCCTCATTTCCATACACTACACTGGAAATGCAAATATTTTGCAACTTTATGTAAAAACCAAAAAACACAACATTTTAGGGATATTTCACTGACTGACCTATGAAGATAATTATGTTTTATGTCATTTTCTTTGTAAAGTTTAAATCAAGATCACACTTTTTTGCAACTTAACATTTAATTTCCAATTATTGTTAGTAATAATTTGAAAAAACAAACCAAAAAAGGTTACATTGACCAAGAAATCACCAACAAAATGATCTAATCTCCACCAACTTCATAAATATTGCAAATGCTTTTAGTCACTGATTGTGAGGCAAATATTTGGCAATTAATTCATACTTTTTAATGCTTTAGGGACTCAGAATGAGCTTTGATGTCATAAACATAGATTAAGCGGCTACATGTCCCCAATGCACGTCTCTGTGCAGTCTTCTGTAATAAGAAACAAATGTGAAAAATACATGTATTTTAACACCCAAAAATGTGAGAAAGTAAAGTTATGCAGTGCGAGAATCAGGTGTGATGCTTAATGCACTTTATAAAACCTGTTTCATTCACGATAAGATGTCAAAGCTGGTGTTTAAGTGATGACAACAGGTTTTAAGTTGTCATATTGTAGAACAAACCCAAAACTTTTCCCCTGTTTTCAATCCACATTCTAGTCCTGACCTGCTAAACTGCAAGGCCTTTTGATATGGAAATGGATCTGCTAATTTTACTCCTGAGAAATTACAGCCAGCTCTTCAGTGGTCACATCAAATGAATGAAATATTTAGCAAACATTGACATTTCTGCTGTGCAGCCCTTTGGTCTCCTTTGAAATGCCAGAAAGAATTTGCCTCTTTTTACTGAGTTATTTGTGTTTGAATGTTATTGATGCATGAAGACTTCGGACTTGTCTTTGCTTTAAAAATATCACATATTATGAAAAGTCCAGAACATAGACTGCACGACATCAAAATATAAATCCAGTACGACCTTTAACCTTTGTGCAGCAGCAGCTATCAGTCATTTATTTTCCTAATTTGCAAGTTAGTGAACATAGGAAGGTACTTTCAAATTTCCTGTTTTTATGCATGCAGCCATGTGTCGTTTGTTTGAGAGTCTCTGGAAACTTAATCAGGTTAGTTTTTTCTGTCACCTGGATGAGCACACGGTCATTATCAGCAGCGATGAACAGTAAGTATATTTGCACAGATGAAGTTAGGAAGTTTAATCTTTTTTTCCACATGTGGCCTTAATAACACCCCTGATGCTGTCTTTATTAGTCACCGTTTCGAAGCACACAAATTATGACCCTTTTGACTTTCCATGCCTGCCTCGCTCACTGGATCTCCAGGTCTCTTTTCTCAGTGCTCATCCTGATATTGCACCACAAATCAATTTAACTACACATTAGAAGGAGTATTTCTTGGATCTTTTCTGTTGTGGAAGTGAGGAAATATAGCATGCACACTCTTTTAAAGCGGTGATGTTTTTTGGTTTGTTTCTTTGTCATTTGGTTGCCTCTCACCATCCCTGATACCTGTACCTGTACTCCTACACCCCCGGTCATTTGCCTCTGTGTGTTTCTATTTATTTCAACTATACTGTATAGTTCAGTTTAGTAACAATTATATCCAATACAGTCAGGTTCAATTCCAATTATAAACACCTGATTTCTACCCAAGTTGTTCCATTGCATTACATTCAGATCTGACTCACATGAAAGGCAATTCCACACAATCAGTAATTTCATAACTGTTAAGTTTTCATGTGTAAAAAGATGAAGAACCCAACAGATTGCATGAAATCCCTGGTCTTGAGCCCGCAGAGGAAAAAACACAAACAAATCCAAAAATGTAAGAAGCATCCAGCAGAACCAGACTGAAGAAGGATCTGACTCAACCGGCTGGAGGGAGAGACGGGACAGAGGGGCTCAAACACAGAAACACCAGGTTGGGAATTCTGAAGACGCCGGGTGACTGTGGCTCAGGGGACGATCAGGAGTTCAATCCCAGGCCCAAGCCATGTGTCAAAGTATCTTTGGGCAAAATCCTGAACCAGCTGTCTTCTGCTCCTCAGGGATGGGTCAAATGCAGAGAACCAATTCCACGACGTAGCAAACATATGTAACCCCGAATCACTTCCCCTTAAAATCTGAAAGAAAAACAAACAGCAAATATGTGTAAAGTGAAGAGATTAAAGACAGTCAGTGGGAAAATCTACAACAGCTCAGTCTTAAAGTAACAACGCTCGGGAAGCTGTTGTCTAGATGTTTTTAAAACAATAACCTTCATTTTAAATCTAAACCACTGATATAAAGTTAGCCCAGGCATCTCCACCTTCTTCAATTGTTGAAAAATGTTGTCATGACGTCCTAGCTATAGATGCTGCCATTGTGGGGTGTTTGTTTATGTCTGAAAGTCCCACCTGCTCACATAAGCATGGTGTTTCTTAAGGATTGAATAATTAATTACAATTAAACATGTTAGAAGATAGAGTTTTAAGTCAATAAAATGCCATGAGTACATAGCTGTACTGAAACCAGCCACAAGGGGGCACTTCTTTTGTTCTGGCTTCATCTTCCATGTTTAAACAATAATTCATAGAGCGGTCTCTGTTGCTCTGCCATCCCTCACCATCACTTTACATTATAGATCAGGACTGAGATCATGTAATTCAGTAAGTAAAACTTGAAGATATTAATAATTACTATTCAATAATAAATATCCAGTCTTTCTACTACTTCTACGTTCATTTCATGTGGTCACGATGTAATTTAACATTCTAAGTTCATGTTGTTGTGCTAAAAGCTTTGAGCACTTCACAGTAGTCCTTAAGATATGTGATGAAAAAAACTTAAATCATATAAATTATAGATCACCTGCTCCACTCTCAGCCAGATTTGCCTGGAAACAATAGATTTGCCTCTGCAGAGTTTCTTTTAGTAACCGCTGTGGTCAAACACTGATCACCACACGAAGCTGCTGATGGACTCGTGACTGTCATTAGCAGCGTAAGTGCTCCCTGACTGCACACAAAGAGCCAATCCTCAACCTTCTGGGGGGAAACCTTACAGGCAAACAGTGGTTTGTTTTGAGATTATGTGAGATATGAAATATTCAAGGACTCATGCTTTTAACAATTAGCTGACCTGTAGGTGGTGGGTGATGTTATGACAGCATTCACTGAATGGATGAATATGAGACCATCATGTTGTCATGAAGCCACAAGGCTGTCCTCTTTGTCTCAGTTAGAGTAGGAGGGAGAACAAATAGGCTTCCTGAAGATGAAGGTTAAAAAAAAGTCTTAATAGAACTAAGGTTCAGTAGGAAAACCTTCACTGCTATGCCACTGATATATACAGTGCTGTGAAAAAGTGCATTTAATATTTACTTTGTCTGATACTGGAATTTGTTTACTGACCTAAAACATTTAAGTGTGACGAGTCAGCAAAAACAGAAGAAATGTAAGGAGGCAAATACTTTTTTACAACAAGTTAGTAGGAATGCACCGATACCGATATTGAGCCGATACGATACCATGTACTCATTAAAGTTAACCGATACCAGTATCTGTATCTGGCCGATACGATACGATGCCATATACTCGTACTTGTTAAAGTAAACAGAAAATAGAACCTTTCTTTCAATCCATTGCATTTTTTTGTGCGGTAGAAGTATCGGTACTCGGTACCGACAAGTATTCAGAATCAAGTATCGGTATTTTATCGGTTTGAAAAAAAGTGGTATCTGTGCGTCCCTACAAGTTACCCAGAATATTTATTTAAACCCAATTTATTTAACCTCTTTCTGGTTGCAGAATTAATTTAAGAGTAAAATAAATCACCACTATTCACCCAGTGACCAAGGTTTCGTTATAACATTTTTAAGAGGTGACACTGCAAAAATAAAGTTCCAACGTCCTTGTCAAACTAATATGTTGCTACAAGGTGCTTAAGTTGTTCCACAAGCCTCGCTATTGTTCAAGACAAGTGTTTAATCTCTGCACCGTATCCCAGAACTCACCTCATGTGGCGCCGAGTAGAGCAGGTAATTCTGTGTGACAGCTGAAGCGGACAGAGTGGTAATGGTGACTTTGACGCTGGGAAATATCCACCGAGATTAAACAGCAGGTGAATCAATGGGGTGTTTGCTTTATGGATAATGCATGAGGGGCGTTCTCCTGACAACTCTCCCTTCAAAGCCCTCAAAGAGGAGACGCAAACCTCGTATAAAATATTCAGCTGGAGGTCAGATTATTGGCCTTTAGGAACGGGGATCGGAGGAGGTAATCAACCGAGGCTGATGCACAAACATCAAGATCTACAAGCTTGATGGGGGAGTGGAGGAGAGTGACAGCGCACAAAGAGCAAAAACACATATAGCATCCACATATTCACAACAATATACACAATACACATCAATGTCTACAGCTCAGTCAGATTTACTTGAGATACAATCATGAGTTGCCCTATCAAAAAGCCATTCACAGCACATACTCAGAACCAATGGTGTAGATTTGCTCTTGACATGAATGGGGACCTGGACAGTACACACGGGGTTTGGGGGTGGGGGGTCAAGTAGGCGCCAAAACAGGAAGTACAGATTAAAGCGATCCGTCCTGGTCTGGATCGTCCCAAAGTTACCATCAACGGGAAAATGCCCGATGGCCAGTCCAGCCTGGTCCACATCCAGACACAGAGCAGGTGCTGTCGGCGTAAGCGGCTCGGCGCGGGCCGCAAGGGGCTCACTCCGGTCAATCCAGACACGTATGCCTCCTTCACCTGGACACAGGTCCATGCACAGCAGTGCAGCACCTGGTCCACGGGGCTGCACATATTGTTGGTGGAGATGCAGCGCTATTTCTGCACCCTTAGATCGAATTATTGGTGGGGAGAATTCAGTAATCGCTGGGTATTGGTGAGGACATGTCACCTCCGTCCACGCCAAATCTACACTCATTCTCAGAACACTTGATTGGGTGACTTTTTTTGCTTAAAAAGTTGTCGTCATTTGTTGGAGTCAACCAGCAACTGGAGGGACTTAATGAAGCTTTAAGAAAATCTTTATTAGATACATCTACCAATGATTCACCAATTCTAGATGGTTGCCACAGCTAATCAACCCTAGACATCAATTTTACAGATATTACGCTAAGATTTGGATACTATTTTTTAAATTTGACTCAAACAGCAAAAACCTTTGATTAAAACTCTGATATCTTTCATTCAACAAATCTGATACTTGGTGTTCTTTACATGCTCTTATTTTCTTTCCTTTACCTTATTTATTAATAATATATAAATATTATACGCCTGCATGTGATCAGATTCCAGTACCACCAGGTTTGTGGCGTCTAACAGGTGAATTCACTGTGGCTCTGATCTGAATCAGGCAGCTCAGCTGTTGCTTTTTAATAACCATCAGAAACACCTGAGCTTCTGTCCAACTTCATTTAAATACTCTAGTAACCAGTTTGTCCTTAATCACCTCCATCTTGCTCACATTAATTACATGTTCCCGGAAATGCTGACACATCTGTTTGTCTGCATGAACTTAGGAGTAAAAAAATCCACCCAGTGTTCTTTATCTTTTGCATTTTATTCTACTTTCAAGTCTTTCAGAATACCAACCACCGTTTGGATATGGAGCAAAATTCTGAGAATCATAAGCAAAAATACTTAAAGCGGCACTCCGGAGGATTTCATCAGGAGAGCAGTTTTTGAATCTAGCGTCCAAAGGCTACTCCTCAAAACATCTCGACACGCGCGTTCGGTCGCGTGTGCGTGCGTGCACGCGGCGCATATACTTTGGACATGAACTGTACAGCTCAATGTGTAGGGTTTAATCACTCACAGTTCACAATCTTATTCCAACAATACTACGAGGGTCTGATGAGCCCTCTCTGTCC
The DNA here is from genome assembly GCA_006937965.1 of Callopanchax toddi. NCBI lineage: Eukaryota > Metazoa > Chordata > Actinopteri > Cyprinodontiformes > Nothobranchiidae > Callopanchax > Callopanchax toddi. The sequence goes on along the minus strand of SSNR01000307.1, from coordinate 260,915 downwards.
CTGCTGCTTCTGATATTAGCTCTGTTAGCAGAGAGCTGCTGCTGGACTCTGAAGCTGAACTTGACTCGGCCCTGGATGAACTTTCTGACCAAAATAAACGCATAATCCTGTCAAGCCTTGCCATTCTGTGAGGTGAAAGGTTTAAAAATAAAAATAAACCCGTCTTTAGCTGAAGAATGGGTAGGTCTTTAGTAGAAATGAGCCGTGAGTCCTCAGTGAACGGCTGAGACGGCAGAGAAACACACGGAGCGTCCTGTACGACAGCGCCCCCTACTGGTACAGGTTTGGTCGATGCGCGTGCATGTTGGAGAATGCAGAAATTTGAATTTCATTGGCTGAAAAATGTCGGCGGCAAGAAATAATGGAAAGGGGTCTCTAGGAGGAAGGAGGGTCTTCATCAGAATGACAGATGTTGTGGAACTCAACCCATAGATCATAGTTTAGACCTGAAATATCATTTAAAACATTTAGAAAACTTTGATACAGAGAAAAATAATCCAGAGAGCCGCTTTAATGTGCAACATTTTAGTCACGTTTTGTTGCAAAAATGACTGGATACAGTATATATCTTTCAACAGCACAGAACCATACTATCAGTAGTAACATGTACCGTAAATCAGAGAGGTCAAATATAGTTTCAGGTTACACTTAAGGGTGTTCATAACTTTTAAATGTTCCAAGTTTAGCCAGTTGGATCAGTGAAAGAACAAAGTTTGAAAGCTGTTTAAATGCTAAGTGTTTAGCCTTTTCAGTAAAATGTTATGCAACATATTTCTTAAATAACACATGATATTAGTTTTACAATAAAATATGCAAAATAGATAAAAATAGTTAAAATAAATTCACTTAGTTTAAAAACAGCATAGCAAATAATGTAATGCCGCAAAACATAAAAGTAAACATCAGTTTGACAGAACTCACCTTCAAATTTATGGACTATTATCCAATGTATTAACATATAATTGTTTATACTGGTAACTTGGTTTTTTAACATTTTTTAAATTAAGTTTATTCCATTCAAAATAAAACAGTTACAAAAATAAATTGCAGCGAGCTCTGTGCACATTTAGCCAAAAGACACTAGCTAGCTAGCTACAAAACTAATTTATCTTTCCTGTTAAAAGGTATTTTACCTTTCCCAATCCTCACCTATGGTCATGAGCTCTGGGTAATGACCGAAAGAACGAGATCGCGGATACAAGCGGCTGAAATGAGTTTTCTCCGCAGGGTGGCCGGGCTCAGCCTTAGGGATAGGGTGAGGAGCTCGGACATCTGGGAGAGACTCGGAGTAGAACCGCTGCTCCTCCATATCGAAAGGAACCAGTTGAGGTGGTTCGGACATCTGGTAAGGATGCCTCCTGGACGCCTCCCTCGGGAGGTGTTCTGGGCATGTCCTGCCGGCAGGAGGCCCCCGGGTCGACCCAGGACACGCTGGAGGAAATACATCTTCAGTTTGGCCTGGGAACGCCTGGGCGTCCCAGCTGAGGAGCTGGTGGACTTGGCCGGGGAGAAGGTGGCCTGGGCTGCCCGACTTGGAATGCTGCCCCCGCGACCCGGACCCGTATAAGCGGAAGAAGGCGAAGCGAGGCGAGACAAAAGGCCATTTAACAGAGTGCTTAACTGGTCAGAATGTTGGATTACAAAAATCCTTCAGTTACAGTTAATATCAATTAATTCTGTAGCCTTTTCACTATTAGCCAAATATGAAGAGGCTAATGGTGTACAGAATTAGCTACATAATTAATTAATTAATTATCTGTAACAAAGTTATTTTTGGAATAAGATTTATAAAATAAAAATGGAATTTTTTTCTGGTCAGAATTGGACATCAGCTGGGACTATAGTCGGGCGGTGGAAGGAATACTTTGAGGAGCTCCTCAATCCCACCGACACACATTCCTATGAGGAATCAGAGCTGGGAGACCTGGGGACGGACTGTCCAATCTCTGGGGCAGAAGTCGCTGAGGTAGTCAAAAAACTACGCAGTGGCGGAGCCCCGGGGGTGGATGAGATCCGACCTGGGTATCTCAAAGCGATGGATGTTGTAGGACTGTCGTGGTTGACACGTCTCTGCAACATTGCGTGGTCATCGGGGGCAGTTCCTGTTGAGTGGCAGACCGGGGTGGTGGTTCCCATTTTTAAGAAGGGGGACCAGAGGGTGTGTTCCAACTATAGGGGGATCACACTCCTCAGCCTCCCTGGGAAGGTCTACTCCAGGGTACTGGAGAGGAGGGTCCGGTCGATAGTTGAACCTCAGATAGAAGAGGAGCAATGTGGTTTTCGTCCTGGTCGTGGAACTGTGGACCAGCTCTTTACCCTCGCTAGGGTGATGGAGGGGTCATGGGAGTTTGCCCAACCAGTCCACATGTGTTTTGTGGATTTGGAGAAGGCTTATGACTGTGTCCCCAGGGACACCCTGTGGGGGGCGCTCCAGGAGTACGGGGTGGATGGTCTTTTGTTAAGGGCCATTCAGTCCCTGTACCAGAGGAGTGTGAGTTTGGTCCGCATAGCCGGCAGTAAGTCGGACCTGTTTCCAGTGAGGGTTGGACTCCGCCAGGGCTGCCCTTTGTCACCGGTCCTGTTCATAACCTTTATGGACAGGATTTCTAGGCGCAGCCGTGGTGTGGAGGGTGTTGAGTTTGGTGACAGGAGAATCTTGTCTCTGCTTTTTGCAGATGATGTGGTCCTCCTAGCTTCATCAGGCTCTGACCTTCAGCTCTTGCTGGGGAGGTTCTCAGCTGAGTGTGAAGCGGCTGGGATGAGGATCAGCACCTCCAAGTCTGAGGCCATGGTTCTCGGTCGGAAAAGGGTGACTTGCCAACTCCAGGTCGGGAGAGAGATCCTGCCTCAAGTGGTGGAGTTCAAGTATCTCGGGGTCTTGTTCACGAGTGAGGGAAGGAGGGAGCGGGAGATCGACAGGCGGATTGGGGCAGCGTCTGCAGTGATGCGGATGCTGAACCGATTGGTTGTGGTGAAGAAGGAGCTGAGCCGGAAAGCAAGGCTCTCGATTTACCGGTCGATCTACCTCCCAATCCTCACCTATGGTCATGAGCTCTGGGTAATGACCGAAAGAACGAGATTGCGGATACAAGCGGCGGAAATGAGTTTTCTCCGCAGGGTGGCCGGGCTCAGTCTTAGAGATAGGGTGAGGAGTTCGGACATTCGGGAGAGACTCGGAGTAGAACCGCTGCTCCTCCATGTCGAAAGGAGCTAGTTGAGATGGTTCGGGCATCTTGTTAGGATGCCCCCTGGACGCCTCCCCAGGGAGGTGTTTCAGGCATGTCCTGCCGGCAGGAGGCCCCCGGGTTGACCCAGGACACGCTGGAGAAAATATATTTCTAGTTTGGCCCTGGAACACCTTGGGATCCTGCCGGAGGAGCTGGGATATTTGGATTTGGATTTGGATTGGAATGCTGCCCCCGTGACCCGGACCCGGATAAGCGGAAGAAGACGAGACGAGAATTGGAGATTTAAAAATAATTTTTCAGTTCCAGATTTTATAAATGACTTCTGTACACCATTAGCCAACTGACACTAGCTAACGGTATAATCTAGCTCACTTGTCCTTTCCTGTGGCTTGTTTTCTTATTAGTTTTTATTTAGTGTGTTATTAATTATGTGGGGCACTTGACAACAATTACATTTAACCTAATGTTGTCGGTGTGAGCTAATATAAGCTTCCTCACAATGTAAAACTATTTCTATTTAAACTTCAAGTTAAATAGAGACCTCTAACCCAACACCTACACACATTCATTTTATTTTCTCTTTATTTTCTGCAGTTTGTTGCTGCAATACATCTTTTCAGCCAAGCTGAATAGAAGTGAAGGTGCAGATTTGTAATGAACAGCATTCTTCAGCGGTCAGATCCATAGGGAGCGGCGGGCCTTGACTGAATGGATGAACGTGTGTGGGTTTGGTGGGGCCACGCTGTCATTACATCAGTGAATGCATGTTAATTGAATGTGTTGTATCGTATTTTCATTTAAAGCTCAGCCTTCGTAAAAATCATTGCCGTTTACGTCTTTACTAATTGCTTGCCTCATGATGTCTTCAATGACAGGTGTATGGTTGATAATTAAATGGTCAAGACTGGTAGCAGGTTGTCCAGATGGGAGGGAAGGAATAGTAATGTTGGACACTGAGAATGTATCATTTAGAGTTTCTAAACTACAAGGAGATGTGCTTTAATCTAAAATATGTGTAACTATCCCTTAGATATTGCCCAGCTGTGCTGTGGTGTTTTACTATTTGTCACACTGCAGTATTAAAATGGCAAGGATGCACCTTTTTGCTATTTGGTATGCGACCAAAAGCAACAACACCTCCTCTGCAGAGTCCAACTGGTCAACAGTTCTCCCACGATACTACGGTGTTACACTTTCTGCAAGCTTAAGTAGCCAGCTGAAGTAATGACTTGCTAATGAGCAGGAAGAATGCGGCAGGTGGACACAGCTTAATGAATAAATAACACGCTCAAGAAAAGCTTTAACTATTACAAGAAATCTGTTTATAACATATTTTGATGTCATTACTAAAAAACATTACGATGTTTGAACAGATTCTTTATAAAAAGTAGTCCTTTTTGTCATTTAAGCATGTTTATATGACACAAGAGAACAACAAGTGTCACTCAGACCAGCCTAAAGTAGATAAATAACCAAAAATCATAAACTTAAAAAAAAAACTCCAGAGGACAGTTTATGGGTCAGATTTCATGAGCATCACTGACTCAGAGAAGAAGCTGTTCCACTTTGAGATGGCTCAATCTACTGCCTGAAGGAATCAGGGTGAGTAGGTGATGGGCTGGATGTGTAATGTTTATTGTTCTTTTGATGTAAATGTTCTCTAGAGCCTCCAGACCAGAGTGTTATGGAAGGTGTCACAGCGCCACTAAGACAGATGTTTTCTACTTCCTCCAAATCAGAATGTTTGTGATGATGCTGGCAATAGGTCAGAGGTCATGGGTAGGATCAAGTAATTCACTGATTTCATCAGCTCCAGGGTTTCTCCTCTAATGATATAAGATGGAGGGTGACTCTCCTTTTGAAATCATTTTAAATGAGTGATTTATATAAAGTTACCAGAGGGTAAATGTCCTTGTGGTTAAGCAAATTTAACATGTTGTGTTTTATGTCTCAATAAATATCCTTGTGTTATGTAAAAAAAAGAAGAAAGGATTAGTGGAACAAAAAACTTCAATCATTTCTTTACATTATACATTTTTCTACAAAAAGGAAAGTTCAGATCTTTTGAGGTGGAGTTAAAGGCAGACTAGGCAGTTTTGGCTTGTTTTAGCACCCCCTAGTGTTCGTTTTAAATCACTGTCATAAAAACAAACCGTGGCCCCTCCCCTCGCTGTGCGCCCCTGTTTTCAGATAAGGGTTTCCTTTGTTTCTTTGGAGGTTCCATCATAATGAACACGATACAGTTACAGATGTTTAGTTACAGTTTCAAGCATAAAAAAATGTAAGCACTTTTTAAAATTAGCATGATTTTTAAAAAGTCTTTAAGGATTTCAAGCACCTATAAGAACCCAGAAAATGAAAAACTGCCATTTTGAAGCAATCCCAGTATTTTGATAATCAAACTTGATATCATAGTGAAATTGCCTTACATGGTTACATGGGGTAAAAATATTCTGATACGTCTGCAAGAAAAGTCAGTGGAACTCCCACGCTAATTGGGCTTGCAAAAATACACAGAAATCTATGCAAATAACTTGACAGCAACATAAAATTTTAGACCTTTGTTTTCCCATGAACCATCACTGAACACATTGTTGAGACTTTTCGTGTCTTTTAGTTTTTCGGTATTTTAATCTCAGGTTTTTTTTTTTTTATGTTTAATGATTTTCAGTGTATTTTAAAAAGTTTAATTAAAGTGTTTGATTTCCAGATCAGGTTGCTTTTTGTATTTTTATTGCTGCTCTGAATATAATCATTGTTTATAACATTTCCATTTATATTCCACTTCAAAAGATCTGAACTACAGCCCTAATTACCTTAAATGTTATGTCCTGAATGTAAGGAAACCTCCAGGTTTTATTTTATTGTTAAAGTGTGTGAGGAACAGCTCAGTAAGTGTAGAGCTTTCTAATGAGTTCTACTGCAGTGTGATGTGCATTAATCTCCAGGTCTTAGCGCCACCATCCAAATAACAAGATCCATTAATTAAAGATGGTGACATTTGAACTTTGGGGAGAGCATGCTGACATCCAGCTTAACCCACCCAGTGCTCTTCACACATAATGAGGCTCAGTGCACAGCCTTTTAAGTTAAATATGTTTCTCTCTCTTAAAAAAACGATATACAACCGCAGCATGCAGGATACTCAGTGGCAAACCATGAATAATATACCAGGGCCTTCAGCTGTGGTCACGCCATCCGAGCTTTTTTACGCTTTTTTATGTATGAGCATGTAACCGAGGACAGAGATTTTATGTTGCATTCAAGTACAATGCGTAAACTCAATATTCCAAAATGGAAAAGAGCAGCTAGATGAGAAAAAGATCTTGCACTCCCTAGTTTTAAGAGTTCCTCCAGATTCAGAGTGTGCACAGCAAAGGATGAACTGAGCAGCAGAAATGTTTTCTTTTGGCCTCTAGTTAACGGAGGCGGAGCTGCACCTCTGACAACAAATTTAATCCAAAAACTTGCTTTACCTTTACCAATCTACACAAGTTCCATATCAACTTAACAGGAATAAATTCAGCTAAAAGACTGAAACGACAGTTACTACCTCCACAAAGCACAATCCCTACAGCAGGCAACAACATGACAAAGTAGCAGAAAGACAATAGATGCATACTTGAAAATCACTGACTGTGGAGACCTCACAACCTGATGCAAACCAAACAAACTAAATATCATATGAAAGCTCAGGCCCCACAGATTACAATGGTATAGGTTTCATCACTCCACGTGCAAAACTTAGCAAACCAGCAGCCAAGGATTAGCAAAAAATAACTTTGCTTCAAGTTTGAATCATGTCTTACCTCTTTTGTTTTGTGACTGTAAATCATGTTTGAGCGCCAACATTCCCCTGAATCAGATGATCCACCGTCTCTGTCTCGAACTCAAAGGATTTCAGACTGTTCTGGGAAACCAGAAAACCATGTAGCAGTGGGTAAAGCCCACCCACTACTGCACAGACAGGCCCAGTCACAATACTCACACTTCCACCCTAAAGTCTTCTATGAAGTGCACTTGGAATTATGGGTAATACCTTTTGCCAAAGTGCGCACTGATGCGGACTTCGGCAAAGTGTGTAGCGAGGGTGGAAAAAGAGGCGGGGACAATGTACGGAGTCTCCACTCAAGAGAATAGGGACACCCTAAGCACTTGCTTACCTCCGCGGGAACGCGCAACTGAGAGGTACAAGGGTGGAAGTGAGAGTATTGGGACAGGGCCACATGTCCACTGAGAGCAGCTGTCACATCAAAATGTGTCCCCCCATCAAAAACTGTCCCCAACTAGATATCGGGGTGTCTGCTCCCCTAAAATGAAAGAAAGGAAGAAAAGAAAAAGGATAAAGAGTTGTTCTTTTAGTAGTTTTCCATTTAGTAGTATTCCAGTAGTAATACCATTACTTGAAACAACTGTGTTTGGGGAAATAATGGAACAATGGGGAACTGTTTTTGAACTGGAAGCAGATTCATGAAGGCCTGTTTGAACTCTTTTTGGTTCCTCCCCTTTTACAGTAAAATGCCATTGACTCATTTGTCTGTCAGCGTCTAAACAACTCATTCTGACAGGCCTGTGATCCACTACTGAAGTCCTCACCAATCAGAACGCACGCTCAAACTGCTTTCTACCTAGCAACATCAAAAATAAAATTTGTCATTGGATAACGATATACTTTTAAAATTAAAAACAATTTCTTGTTCATTTGCAAATACGTTTCCTAAAAATGAAGGTTGAAATTACATTAAATATTTATAGATGATAATAATAGTTTAGATTTTTTAGCACTTTTCTATCTGAGGATACTCAAAACGCTGAAAAGATTTCATTATTCATGTCCACACACACACACATATTCACGTCTAGAATACTAGACGACCCGCTTTACAGCCTGAACCACTGCTGCCCAGTTCACATAATGTCACATGTACAGTAGTTTATTTACACACGTTTTACCTGAACTTTGCCGCTGCTGGAGGTCCTGTCTGCATCGCGCTGATAGAGGCTGACAAGCTCTGTAGGGACTGGAGACAGAGAGAAACCAAAGTCCACACATACACACATGACTCAGTGAGATCCTTGTTGCCCAGCAGGGGGGCTGCTGGGAGACTTGATCTGTTCTGCTCTCCCTCCAGAAATGCCAGCAGGTCAAAGACAAACAGCTCTGAAATCCCATGTGCTCCTTGTGAAAAACTACACAACTTGATCTGTTGCTTGATGTACTGAGATGAAATAATTTGGTCAGATTTCTGTGTGTGGTTCATTACACTTCACCAAAGACTACTTAAATGCTATTCTACATTTTGGCTGAGAAAGGTGGTTTAAATGATTTTTGAAAATAAAAAGGTTTCAGGTGTTTCATCTGAATCAGTGACTCTCCAGCTTTTTTACATTAGGAGTTTCAAACTGTTTAGTTTTTGATGGGTAGGCATGTTAGTGGATTATTGTTTAAAAGTTTTATTTTTTCCATCCTCAACATTTCAGCTTAACCAACCACTAATCAAAGGTAAAAAATGGTTAAACAAATAAGAAAAGGCTGCTTAATAAGGTCATGTGTGTACATGTCCAGTGTCATCTGGAAGAAATAAAACAATCCTCCCTCTCACGCCGTTCTCTGCTCTTTTATGCAAACATGATACATATCAAAGCACATGGGGAAATGTATCTGTTGGCTTCATCCAACAATGTGCTAAATGCCAAAGACCAATTAGCCTCCTGTGGCCGTCACTGCTGGGTCCTCCAGCAGAGCCTTAATTCTAATCAGGCTCTCCGTCTGACATCCAGCGCGGCTACAAGGCCAACGGACACAGGAAGCAATCCTCTAGTGTATTTTAATGTCTGCAAAATTACAGAAATTATAATATGTATGAATTATTTATTATATGCTCTTGTTTTCAATAAGGAAAGACTTTGGGAGAAGCTAATATGAAACACAGCAGAATTTATGGAAGTCATCACTCATCTTCTAGTTTGTGCATTAGGGAGAATTGGAGTTGCACGCTGGTTGTTTTTACTCCGTCTCTGGTAGTTTAGATCTTTCAAAGCAGGTTTTTGTAAAAAGGTTATAATAAACAATTAATATTTTCCTGCTGAAAAATTTTAAAAAATACTAAACAAAATAAAAAAAATTTGAAGAAATTTAAGCTAACAGCCAGTCCAATCAGGCCAAATACCCAAGTGGATTGTTGCTCAAACATTTCGTATTGGTTTATGCAAATTTCTACATTTCACTCAGTTTCTTATTAAATGGTTATTTTGGTCGAAATGTGATGACATTTGCACAAGAAAATGGGGGTGGGGGGGCTGGGGGGGGGGGGGGGGGA
>SSNR01000307.1:239601-251397 GCA_006937965.1 Callopanchax toddi | reverse complement strand
GGGGGGGGGGGGGGGGGGGGGGGGGGGGGGGGGGGATAACTGTCCCACCATCTACCAATGCCTGTATGGAGACTACTGCATGATCAAAAATATACAAACGTCTATGTTTCCTATCAGTAAAGTGACTAAACTCCAGAAAGTAATCTCTGCAAGGTTTGATACTTGAGGTTGCACTTTAACCTGTTTGTTGTATGATGGCAAAACTGAGAGTTCTTTAATCTAAAAATACCCATCAAACAGACGGTGGATGAAGAGATTCATCTCATTCAGTTCGTGCTCTAGATGTTTGTGTCTCTATGGTTTTCTGCTTTTATTTGTGCAGCTTTTTAAAAATAAGTCTAAGACTTTGGGAGCACTGCATTCTCCTTATTTGCTGTGCTTCCTGCTAAATCAGTGGTGCTGAGTGGGATTTAACACCACAAATGTGTCACTCAAAAGTGTAAATCTTCCAGGCAGAGGAAGTCTGCTATGTTTCCTGTTGAGTGACTTTAATTTGTCTGAAGAGGAGCTTCCTAACTAATGTAAGTTCCTCATATATTGTTAACTTTTTCTTGCTGGTGCCCATTATTCAGACATGTGCATGCTCCCTGATCCATAAACAAGACCCTGATTGAAGAGGGGTGAGGAATTGATCGTCTGATTACTGCAGGCTAAATCAGACGGTGAGCATCGAGCCGCCCCTCAAACTTTAATGAAGGTAATGAATGGACATGAGCAAATTACCCCGTCACTGTCATGAACCTCCACACACACTCCTCCTACATCATCAGATGTCTGAGCAGCAAATTACATCAGAGGGACACGAACAAAGGAGCAGTAGCGTCTCCTTTATTTCACTTATTTGAGGTAGGAATAATGTTTTTGACCTGTTAATATTTCTAGTTTAAACAGAGCAGCTGCATCTTTGCTCAATCAGCTGCATCTGTCATGAAATTTCTCAAAAATTTTGAAAAAAACATGAATTACTCCAAATGATCAAATATCCCTTTTTTTTTCCCTGCATTTCAACTTCTTCACCTGACCCCTGATTTGAATGTTTTAGGAGTTTTTGGACACTTGAGATTCACTATGAGCTGAGGTTGTTGTTTTCTCTAACATAACACCTGCCAGAATGATCAATCACTGCTCTGAAAACAAGGCCCCATGAAGTCTGTCCAGGACTTCAGATTTGACCTTCCTATGTGATCCAAATGTGCACAGAAGCCTCTAAAATTACACGGATGACTTGTTGTTTCGATGGTTTTTTCAATGTAAAAAAATAATTTCTTTAAATTTCACAGATAATATAAAAGTAATAATCAGGAGATGACGCAATGTCCCACACTCTGTCGTTAAAGTGCTGCAGCAAGGTCACAGCTTCACTAATAGATCCCACCATGAGGAGGCTGCATCAACAGGACACCAGGCTGTCTTATCACTCAATTATTTATGGCATTTTTATTCAAATTCTACCTGTGAACTAAAAATTTGTGAGGCATGTTCAATCAGGACACTGCTAGCAGACAGTGAAGGACTCTGATGTCAGCCAAAACCATCAGGGGCCCTCGAGCTCCTCCACACACAAAGAATGTTCTTGAACAAATTAGCAATGAAGGGTAAAAATTGTTTTATTATAATTTCTTCCCAAAGATGCAAAAATAAATAAATAAAAAGTTTTAAATGATTTCGGGTCTTTGTAGATTTGTCTGTATTTGCTTAATGTCAGTGCTTGCATTTTCTTTGATGTCACAAATAGTTTGGACAGAGAATTGAACAAAAATTAACTATTTATGTTCCAATTTTCACTGTCGAGTAGTGTGGTGCACCAGAAGTAATAAGGGAGAAAGAAAGACAAAAAAAATTACAAAAAGAAAAAAATTATTTTATTAGATTTAAAGTGGCTCTCTGGAGCATTTTTCTCTGTATCAAAGTTTTCTAAATGTTTTAAATGATATTTCAGGTCTAAACTATGATCTATGGGTTGAGTTCCACAACATCTGTCATTCTGATGAAGACCCTCCTTCCTCCTAGAGACCCCTTTCCATTATTTCTTGCCGCCGACATTTTTCAGCCAATGAAATTCAAATGTCTGCATTCTCTCAACATGCACGCGCATCGACCAAATCTGTACCAGTAGGGGGCGCTGTCGTACAGGACGCTCCGTGTGTTTCTCTGTTTACCGTCTCGTTCACTGAGGACTCACAGCTCATTTCTACTAAAAACCTACCCATTCTCCAGCTAAAGATGGATTTATTTTTATTTTTAAACCTTTCACCTCACAGAATGGCAAGGCTTGACAGGGTTACGCGTTTATTTTGGTCAGAAAGTTCATCCAGGGCCGAGTCAAGTTCAGCTTCAGAGTCCAGCAGCAGCTCTCTGCTAACAGAGCTAATATCAGAAGCAGCAGGGACAGAGAGGGCTCTTCAGACCCTCGTAGTGTTGTTGGAATAAGATTGTGAACTGTGAGTGATTAAACCCTACACATTGAGCGGTACAGTTCATGCCCGAAGTATATGCGCCGTGTGCACGCGCGCACACGCGACCGGACGCGCGTGTCGAGATGTTTTGAGGAGGAGCCTTTGGACGCTAGATTCAAAAACTGCTTTCCTGATGAAATAATCCAGAGTGCTGCTTTAATACTATTAAAAGTGTTTAATAACATAAATTTTTATTTAGTCAGTGATCAGATCTGATCTGTTTTATATTACAAAAACGACTAAACTTTGTCTATCCTTGTTTGGACACTTAGGATTATCCTCCAAAAGAGGAGCTGCGTTCAGGGTTTCAGCCTGTTAGCATTCATGATAAGAGTCCCGTCTGCTCATCAGCACAGGGAAATTATTCAAGAGGACTCTGTAGGTGAAAAGCCCCACAGCTCTGTATTATTAAAGTGTTTGCGAGGCTGTTATTATTGTTCTGAGAGCTGGTCTTATGAGCCCACCGTGGTTATTTAATGGGACGACTGTAGAATTGCTCACATTCTTTTACCTCCAAGATGCTGTGATGCTGAACAGATGAAGAAAATATTGTGAAGAGTGAACTTTCAAATCCAGGTTTTCTGAAAAGTAGAATGTGTTGAAGCAAACATCAATGATTTGCTTATATTTTAATGCTCTCATCAACTATTTTCAACAAAAATGAATTTCCCAAAAGGAAGTGTAGCTGCATTAATGACATAAAGGTTGCAACAGATGAAAGGTTGTCAGTTGAGGATCATTGTCCCCTCCTCACTCGCGCTGCCCATAACAGTAGTGAGCCAGACAGCAGCAATTATTCACCTTAAAGCAATGTGGCACTGGCTGGGAGTAAATTAACCAGAGAGCCTCTGCCAATTACTTCTATTAATGGTGAGACAAATCTCATTTGACACTATTACACCCTTGCATTCACTGGATCAATAATGAACGAAGTCCTTGTTCATGCAAGACAAGAGGAGGAAACAATGCAGTCTCTCAAACACGTTGTTTAAATAATACATCAATCTCACTTTATCCTTCTGTTATTTTATATAGTGATGCTGTAGAGTTCAGCTTGTTAGCTGGTGGTGAAATGCTTTCAGGTTTTCCCCACCTGGCAGTATATTTCTTTCTTTCCTTATTTTCTGTTTGTTTGACTGGAAACCCTTGGGGTTTACAAACTGATACATCCAAGTTGAGTTTATTCCATTAGATAAGCACAATACGCACAAATGAAAGAGTCTACAAGAACACACAAACCCTAATGAGCACAATTAACATCTCCAATAATCAGTTTAAATAGGACCTGGGGTCACACTCTGCAGTTGAACTTTATGTGAAAACACATAATGGAGAGCATGCATGTTTAAAACATCAGATCATGATGTTCCCAGTTCTTTACTCCCTACCAAAGGTGGTCTGTCAGACGCGCTACTAGAGGAAATATAAAAACCTTTACAAAGAACAGTTAACATCTAATCTTAATTAAAGTCATTGGACATCTAGTCAGACTGTAACCAAATGTTCTTTAAAAGAAAGCCAGTTAAAACTCCATAGAGCTTCATGCATCATCTCACAAACCTCTACACTGCTGGAACAGTCACCATCCTGGTCCTCAAGGGCCTATACTGTATTTAGATGTTCTTTAGCTGTTGTCATCTCCTCTATTGTCAACAGAATTTCGATTACAAAAAGAAAAAACGGGATCTTTGGGTTGATGTCATGAAGTGGGTGGACCTTTAGTAGTTTAAGCCACCTTTTCATGTCTGAAGTTCCCTCAATCACCCATACATTTAACTCAGGTGTGCTGAAGCAGAGAAGCATCTCAAACATGCAGGGTAGCAGCTCTAGAGGCCTATTTCCATTGATTCTTTACATACAGTCAGCCCACAGCAGCCCATAGTGATGTTCTCTCTGCTCGGACTGAAAACCTGTAAATGTATTTTGGACTTTTTGTCAGGGAGACAGCACTGCGTAGGATAAGTTACCCACCATCCTGAGCACCGGAGCACCTCAGAGATGGGTACTCAGTCCTTTGCTGTTCACTTTGCAGACTTCTACTGCTGTAGTGCAAATTTCAGGACCAACCAGCTCATTAAGTTTGCTAATGCCACAACAGTAGTGTTTCTCATCACTAATATCTTGATAGAAAAGTTGGTGAGCTGGCATAGAGGCAACAATCTGTTCATTAATGTTAACTAAGCTAAAGAGATTATTTAAAACGTAAACTGCAAAGTGCTTTACGTCAGTCAGTCAGTCACTGATGTAGTAAGCTACATTGTAGCCACAGAAGTGAAGTAATAATAATAATAATAATACTACATCAGTTTTATATAGCGCTTTTCTAGGTCACTCAAAGACGCTTTACAGAGTTGCATTATTCATTCACACAGTCATTCTCACCGGTGGTGGTAAACTACGACAGACGTCTGTAGCCACAGCTGCCCTGGGGCAGTCTGACAGAAGCGAGGCTGCCATTCTGCGCCATCGGCCCTTCTGACCACCACCAACATTCACACGCAGTCACACTCACATTCACACAGGCAAGTTGGGTGAAGTGTCTTGCCCAAGGACACAACGACAATCTAACCCAGCTGGAGCTGGGGATCGAACCCGTGACCCTCTGGTTACCAGACCGGCCACTCTCCCAACTGAGCTAATGCCGCCCCAAGTGACCATACACAGGCGCTGCTGGTTCCTCTGACCACCACCAGCTGGCTGTAGGTGAAGTGTCTTGCCAAGGACACAATGACAAAGTAACCCATCTGAAAGCAGGGTTCGAACCAGCAACCCTCTGGTTAGTCTAACGCTCTTTCTACTGCCATCCATATTTATGACTGGAGATAAAAGGGCTGATTATATCAATGGTTCTCATGTGGAGAGGGTCAGCCACACAAGATTTTGGATGAACGCATCAGGATCTCTCCTGGACTTGTAGCACCTCCCAACTGGTCAACTGGTCATTTCCTGGAATGATGACACAAAAACACTGTAACTCATGAAGACAGTTGAGAAACTAATCAGGGTTTTACTCCTCTCTCTTAAAGTGATAATATGCAACTTTTTCATATTTTTAAATCTTTTCCTTGAGCCAGTATGTGCTAATATGACCCTTTACAAAGTTAATGAAAAGTCACTTAGCCCCATCTGGTGATTACAGCCGGAAAACCACGATTGCAAGATCTCCGCCGCCGTCCCGGTACCCAGGAAGTCACGTGTCTCATGAGGGTTAGGCTAACCCAAAGTGGCTAGCTGTTATGCTAGCGCTGGAGTGTTTTTAGCTCATGATTCCTGCTTTTTTTCAATCTCTCCCTGCTTGAACACAGCTGATTCCTTTGAAAGAGTAAATAACCGCTCCTGTAGAAAACTATGAAGGCTGAGGAGACATTTCAACAGGTAGATATTGGCGTTTAGAAGCTGAAACGATCTGGTAACTTGTTTAATGCAGTAATTTAAAACGGACACCAGAGGGAGCCCAAAACAAGCAAAACTGCATATTATCACTTTAAAGATGCTTTAAAAAAAAGCCATCTGTATTGTGACATTTACCTCTCATCCCGCATTCTGTTTAACCTTCTGGCATGATCTGGAAGACAAAAAAACTTTCTAACAAAATCAAGAACCTGAATGTTCAAGAGCTTCATTCCTCAGGCAATACCAGTAACGTTCATCTGGACACGAGGAATGTAGTTTGACTGCAGAATGAGACAAAAGCTACAGAAAGTCTATGTTATTGTGCAAACATCCATCTAAAAACCAACCCTCCTGAGTCACAGTGGTTCTCTGTAACGTTGGAAGAGCAGAATGCACACTGGATCACACCCAGGAGGGTTTCCTCTCATCGCGTTCTGAAACACAACAAATAAGGATTTCCTAATGATTCTGTGCTGCTGGAAACTGCGTTGCGCTCAGTCTTTTTTAATAAGCTCAGTACAGTTCACTGCTAGACACTAATGGTGGTGTTTTTGACAAAAGAGGGCTGTTTGTTGCTCAGCGGAGATGTTTCAGTTTGCGCAAGAGACAATAAGCTAACATTATCATTTGTCAAGACTTTAAAACTGAAGTAAACCATTGCTTTTGTGTGAGAAAAACACTTTTCATCCACGCAACCTGAGGAAGTCTTGTGATTATTTAACACAGTTTTCAGAGATGTGCAAAATGATCCGACATGTGACGATTTATCTTATTCTGGAATTATCTGAAAGCCTTCTTTAGTCATTTGCGCCCTGCTGCTTCTTCGACACTTTCACGGGATAAATCTGAGAAGACAGGGACTTTATTTCAGGAGCAGCCACTGTCTGCTAAGATGAACTGTGAACAGCTAAAGATAGACGCTCTATTTTAGTCTCTGGAGATATTAAAGATACATATGAAACAAGTGAGGATAAGAATGGAAGCGCACTCATTCAGCTGAAGCAACTTCAATGAAACAACTAGGTCTGTGAATTTCTGATCAGTGTACAGGTCCAGATTTGTTGTTCATGAATCCACGACTTACATTTTAGATGCACAATGAAAAAGGAGAAACCTTGTATCCGACAGGAGCTGTAAAAATCTAAATCAGCCAGAAAATGTACTGTATTGTTAAACGCCTGACTTCACTGCAAAGGAATGTTAATGGTGTGTAAAATCCATAGAGGGATGAATGACTCATTAGTTTAAACTGTGACCAGGATAACATTCAGAACAAGACGTCTAATCATGTATGGCAGGAAATTAATTCCTTCCACAAAGCAGATTGGAACAGTCATGCAGCTACTACTCAGCTCATTTAGAAAGATGTTTAGGCTGGAGTCAAGTCTAATTACTTTTTCTATTCATCACCTGTTTAGTAGTGTGTCACAACAACAGGGGCCACTTAAAAGAGTCAAAAGGGTCCAAGAGACTGTATTAAGTCAATACTTCTGTCAAATAGGAGGACGAATGGAGGAAATCTCCGATAAGGATGAATAACAGATGACTTTATTTAAATTGATTAGCTAAGAAATGTAATTTTTAACAGAAAAATGTATAGATTTCGCCCATTCAAGGCACACAAAGAAATGTAAGAAAGACTTTAAATGATCTATGATGTTGTTAAAGGCATACTATGCAGTTTTGGCTTGTTTTAGCACCCCCTAGTGTCCGTTTTAAGTCACTGGTGTAAATGTTATTCTGGTCTATAGTCAGAAACAGCTAAATCTAACTGTTGAAATGTCTCCTCAGCCTTCACTGCTTTCTACTGGAGCGGTTCATCACTCATTCAAAGAAATCAGCTGTGTTCAAGCAGGGAGAGATTAAAAAAGCAGGAATCGTGCACTAAAAACACTCAATGCTAGCATAACAGCTAACCACAGTGGGTTAGCCTAACCCTTGGGAGATACGTGACTGTGAAACTTCAGGGCACCAGACCGGCGGCTCAGAAGGTGCAAACATGGAATTCTGGATAAAAGCATCAGGTGGGGTCCTGTACAGGGTCATATTAGTTACTGGCTCAGGAAAAAGATTTTAAAGAGCATATTTTAAGTTAGACACTCCCTTAAACAAATGTTTAGAGAAATATAATAGAAACTTTTTCTGAATAAAAATTTACACAAATTCAGCTTATTTAGGCTCTTGGATTTGTTTTTGTGAGAATTGTCAATTTTTTCACCAAACCGGAAGTGACGACAGTTCAGGGAGACCGTTCGTTCTCTATATAGAAAACTGATCCACTTATCACTACTTGTGACGAGCAAAACAAACCCCCAGAGTGCCGTTATTTTATTACTTTATTACTATAGTGAGCAGTTATTTTATTAAGAATAAATTTTTTTTTTTAAAGATAAAAACAATCAGTCCTGTAAGGCTGTACCCTGTCGGTCCAGCTGTAGACCGTGACCCACCTCCTCACTCGGGTCTGGATAAAATACCAGCGTTTAGCACCAGGTTTTTGATCATCAGAGCTCCAAACATTGAGCTGCGTTCAGGTGGATTGTTAAGAAATGAAAGAGTTTATAAAAAGTTTCACAGGATGCAGCTAAACGGTTCGAGGCTGACCGAAACAGTGTCGGGTCAGGCTGGAAACCCCGCCGTGAAGACCCTCTTGGTAGCCCGCTGGGAACGGGAATCCCCTCTTGGGAGCCGCTGGGAACGGGAAGCCCCTCTGGAGAGCATCGCGGCATGGATTTACTGTACCCCGCCAGCCAGGTGAGGGTCAGACACCTGAAGGAAATGCTCTCGTGAAATCGCTGATCGGTACCGGACACGAACCCACCACGAACCGTACCAAACCTGGCATGGAAACTAGACTCAAGTCTCCCCGTTAGCTCCTGTTAGCTGCTGCGTGCTAACAGCGGTTCCGGTGAATGGATCGAAGTAACGGCGCCTGTTTAGAGTCACACTGAATGTTTTTCGTCGGTATGTGGGACTCCATCACATCCAGTCCTGGACTAGACCAGGACCACCGGGGTTTTTCGTCTCCAAACAGAAGTCACCGTACCGGTAAGGAAGCCGTCCCGTTGTTGACTCAGTGTCCTGACAGACTGGCGATTGGCATTCATAAACATAATAATTTAGCATTTTTTATTAAAATGAATTCACACCGACTCGATTAAAGAGCGCTCTAACCTAAAACTAACAACTCATGGCCGACAGCGAGCAGGCAGCTGGCAGACTAGAGCGGTGCCAGTCTGAGATGTTAAAGTAGTTTAGCTTTAAAGAATCTAACACAATGATTAAAACAAGCATCTGTTACACAAACTCCACACAACAAAGGGCTCAAATGGTCATATTTATGGGAATATTGATCGTACAGAGTGTTAAATTATCCTACAAATACTTTATTTATCTACATCTGACAACACTGTAAACAGCGCCACCTAGCTAGGAGCTCCCTTAGCTGACGTCACAGGTCCACATATGAAAAAAAAAGCGTTTTTAGAAGCTTTGCAAAAAGGGGCACTTTGGACTAGAAAAATGGTTTAAAAAAATGTATTGTAAAACAAAATACCCTCAATAAACATTTCAGATAGTATTTTTGGACAGAGTTTTATCAGAATAAAAAAAAAAAGAACTTAAAATATGCTCTTTAAATTATTTTTTTAAAGTTTCATAGTGCGCCTTTAACAGCTTGTGTCGATTAGTTAAATGTATTCTAAATTAGCCAAATATTTAGTTTTTTACTTTTCTTCTTTCTGTGCAGTTTGTAGCTCTGAATCAAACTCAAAAGACTCTTTCTGAAAACTTATTTTATTTATTTATAAGAAATTATTTTTTCTCTCATACAGCTAGAAGGCGTGAGTCATCATTCATTCCTTCAAATTTTGCTCCCAAGCAGCCAGACTTTCTTGTTATCTCTTAAAAGGATTCATCAGTCATTTTTCAGGCTTTCTGTATTTCACTTTAGTTTTTTTTTTTTTTTTTTTTTGGACATCGGCTGCTTTTTCACTCATTTTCAGTCAAAACATTATCTCTGAATCAGTCATGGAAAACGGTGTCATGTCCTGCCTCCTTTGTGTCCTTTGTCTTGCCTGTCTCTTTCCGTGTTTTTCATGTTCCTCCTCCTGTGTCCTGCACTAATCCTCCACAGGTGTGTCTCGTCTCCCTGATCACCTCCCTCCCTAAGCTGTTTAGTTCAGTCATTCCCTGTGGGTTCCTCAGGTTGTTTCTCTGGCTTTGTTTGTCCTGTGTCTCCCTGAGCTCTGTTCAACCAGCAATAAAGTTGTTTTTGGATCACCTCACCATTTCCTGCCTCCCTTCACCTGCACTTGGGTCCTGCATTTACCCCAACCATGACAAATGGCTCCTAAACGTAACGGACGGACAGGTGTTTTGATGATGCCCAACACCCATACAGCAAGAAACTATTCAATCTGTAGGTTTTTTATTACCAGCAGTCTGTCAGAAAGAAACATTCTGCCTCCGTTTGTTCAGTTGAACCTATAAGACAACACAGTTCAACTCATTAAATAGATTTAACACCAAGAAGATGATTCCTAAAGAGGTCGTTGATTCCACTGTTATTTCAGTTTATTCCATCTGCCAGTTATATAGTCCTTGGTTTCTCAGATCATCCTGCCTTTCTCCCTTGTCTCAGCCTTTTTGCTGCTGACACCTTCTCTGTTTATTTAAATCAATTTTTTTAATTTCCCTGCCTCTGTCTGGTCCAGTTACTGCTCTACATAATTTATGATTTATCTCTCAAGTCCTAGTTCAGCTTTGTTGTTTACCTCCTTTGTTTTAAAGAAAATGCATAAAAATTTGCCTGACTTTTCTTTAATGTCCTCCATTTGTTCATTTGCTTTATTTACCCAAAATCCAGAGAAAAGGTTTGAAAAAACCTTCAGGAATCTGAAGATCTTCTGAACAAAATCATTTCATAATATTACTAAAGAATCTGACCAACTATAGCAAAAGTAATATTCAAGACAAAAATTATAGTGTAAAGAGTGCAGCAGACACTAAAATCTATATTTAATATATTCTTATTTATATTATATTATTGTTGTGCTCATGTCTGGATTATTTTTAATCCATAACTTTTCTCCTTAAATCCCACAGCTGATAATGCATTGCTGTTTAAAGTAAATATTCTGACTGTGAAACAATGAACCCCCCCCCCTAAAAGAAACACTGGCTGCTGTTTTCTCTGGTGGTGAATGATTTATTTTTACTTGCAGCGTGCCGCCTGCTAAAGCAGAGAGCAGGTGCATCTACGTCAGCGAAAGTGAGATAAATTTAGTCAACTTCTATCTTTAAAAAGATTCAGAGCGAGGTGGTGAACTGATTTATTATCACCATCTTGCTGCTGTCAGGTGAGTGATGGGCAGCGAGATCTGACAACGAAAACAAGCCTCCACTTTACGGTCTGGTTTGGTCAAAGAGATCCTGCAGAAAAGACTCAAATTTAAACACAGCAACAAATTTCCCTAAAACTGTGTGACCTTCTTAGTCCTGTGTGTTTGCAACGTTACAACCGCTGAACCTCTCTGTGATGATTTCATGTGGTAATAGGGTGTGCTAATGGAGAGATCGATAGCATGACGACAGTAGATGCATATTAATGGAGAGGGAGGGAGAGAGAGAGAGAGAGAGAGACAGCTCATGGGAGGAAAATGACATCAGGGGTCACCTGACAAGCTCGGTAATGAGTACAGTGTTCAGTCCAAATCCAGGAACACGCTCCCCAACCTCTGGCCTCTCAACCCAGACTTTAGTGACGTCTGAGGCTGGAGAATGCTAATTGGGCTCTGATGTACCGTCTACAGAGAGAAAAGGCTCAGAGGAAAGATGCAGGAGAAACTCAATAAAACCAAGACTGCAGCCACGAGTTCAAAAAGAATCCGAATAGAAAATATTGTGTATTTATGATTTTTTTTTTGGGGGGGGGGGGGGGGGGGGG
>SSNR01000307.1:211123-239591 GCA_006937965.1 Callopanchax toddi | reverse complement strand
TTTTTTTTTTGGGGGGGGGGGGGGGGGGTGGATGGATTTTTGCCTCATTGATTTTTCAAGGTGTTTAAGAAAAATTTCATGCCTCCAATTCTTGCTGCTTCTGCTGCAAAAGTGGACCGCAAAGTTGAAATTCCAACAACTTAATAAGGCAAAGAAAGGTGTGTGTGTGTGCGCGCGCATGCGTGTGTGTGTTTGTGTAGTGTGTGCGCGCGTGTGTGTGTGTTTCAGATAAACCACTCCAAATGACGTTTTCATGGTGGAGTTTGATTCTTTTGATGCAGTTTTTAGGTTTTGGTAAATGTTGCATTATTCAGCATGTATATCCTGTAGTGTATTACATTGCATTTTATTGTGTTGTATCATATTATATCATAATGTATTGTCCCACTGTATTGTATCATATCATACTGGATTATCATGATAACACAGACATTACACTGGTTGGAACAAAAATATTTAATGGAGAGAGTTTTGGAATTTCTTTGCTGATAAATAAACACATATCTGTGAGTCACAATGCATCTTGGGAAAATAGTCCAAACACTTCTTCTTCTTCTTCTTCTTCTTCTTCTTCTTCTTCTTCTTCTTCTTCTTCTTCTTCTTCTTCTTCTTCTTCTTCTTCTTCTTCTTCTTCTTCTTTTCTTTCCAAATACTTAATTTGAAACGTGCCCCTGAAACATCTGTTTGTAGAACCACAGAGCTTTACCACTTCTTCCCATCTGGGGTAACCCTAACTCTTGGAGTGAATATGAAAAAGGTACAGAAGGAGACTAAGAGATAGGAGCAGCAGACACAAGGTCAGATAGTGTCATCTTCAGTAAGAGATGAAGGTGAATACTGGAGCCAAACATCACCCTGCTCAAATTCAGGTACAATTAAGAGCTGTAATAATTCAATGCAGCTGTAATACAAAAACATTTTTTTACAGATATTTCATCTATAATTTGATATAATTTAATTTGAAAACAATCCCCACCCTATTGATCAGAAGGAGTTAAATTAACTAAAGAAAATCAATTAAATTAATTTAGAATCTGAGTTTGTTTAATGCCTAGTGGACATTTGTGGTATTACATCTAGATTTGCTTCAGTTCCAGTGCCTGGTTTCATTACACCTCCAGTTTTAGTTTTTTTAGTTCAGTTTTAGTTTTTTTTTTTAATCTATTTGTTTTTGAAGGATGTCAGTCCTTCAGAGATGATTATCAAATGTTGATTTGCCAAGAATTTACTCTTTTTCTCTTGTTCTGAAAATTTACTCTACTATTTCTTTTAGCTAAGATAAAGGTTGTGGCCTCTGAGGGCAAAGCTGTACTTAATTTTCTCTTCTAAAAATCACTGCATCGCCACATTTCCTTGCGTTGTTTTCAGGTATTGTACATCACCTTCTTTAAAGACACCGGTAAACTTTGTAGATGTGTAAACTGTGTTTTGACTTGAACAAGTCACCCAGCTGTCTGTTACTCAATAAATGCTTCAGTCAGACCGCGCTAGCTTTAGTTGATTCATCAAGGTTCACTTTTTGTTGCTTGAAATTTTTATTTGTGCAAAGGATAAATATGTTGTGTTCTGTATTTTGAAAGAAATTACACAGAGAGAGAAAGAATGAAGGGACTGAAAGGATTTTTTATTTTTTTGTTAGTTTGAAAGTAGCTTCAGATGCTTTTTCTACTTCTCAGCAGAGTTTTTTGTGTCACTGAGGTCAAATCTCCAAAATTTAGAATTCTGGTGCAAAAAGTTCCCATTTCTGGACTCTAAGTTGTGATATGACAAAGAAAAACTAGTGCACGATAGATTCAATGACTGAATACATATTCAAATAGATTATGCAAAGTCAGCCCTTAGATGATGATATCCAGCAGAACATGCTCCTCCTGCAATAAAACAAACTTTTTAAGGAAAGTTTAAAGTTTGACTTTAATTTTTGGAAAAAAAGACTATGAATTCATCCCTATTCTTAAGTACTTGATCTATTTGTTTCTGCGTCGTTGTTGCTGCCATGACTCATTCACATCACTCCTGGGTTGCCTGTTCATCCGCTCCCTTCAGCCTGACACTGAAGCCATTTGAGTGAAATGCATCCTCTGTGATCTTTCGGCACTCACGAAGGCCACCGGCACACCACCCACTTCCAACGCATCCTCCTGGGACCGGTCGCTTAGCAACGGCGACTGATTGGGTTAGTGGGGTTAAGGAAGGGTCTGGCACGGGCCGGAGGAATCGGATCACTCCCATTGATCATCTTCACTCTGAGCTCTGCTGAGAGTCGAGGCCGCCGCCGCAAAATCAAAGCCATGCCTTCATGTCTGAGTGGAGGCACACACACACACACACAAACACGCACACACACACAAACACAAACACACACACACAAAGGGAAACATGGTGGGCTTTGTGTGGTTGCACAGCCAAACATCCCATATGCAGCTGTGACATGTTTGTGAGAAGGACGAAGGGAGTCTTAACTGTTGACCTGTTATTAGATATCATGAAATATGGAGATGTGTTTAGAATGGCAGACGTGTAAAAAGGTGGGGGAAAGCGGGTGGAGGTCCACAGGGTGGGTGGTGGTTTTTCTAAAGGCCATCTTCTGCACCCACAGAGTCTGGATCTCAGCAGGAGGCAGAAACATCTCACTTTATGTCAGATTAGTGGGTTTTATTTTCACAATTTGTACACAAACTCGCCTTTTCTCTTTTAACAGCTGGTCCTCAGCCATAAAGCAAAGGTTCTTAGAAGTTTTGTTCTCATAGAAATGTTCAATTATCTTTACATTTCAAAGGAAATGAAGGTAAAGAAAGCAAAAGGACATGATTTTTACACATCACAGCACAGATCTGGACTCCTTCCTGCTGAGATATTTGACTTAAACTCAGATACTAAAACAATCAGATAAAAATGGTTCCAGAAATGTAGATATTTCCATGCAAGTAGATGAATTTTGCAAGATTTGCATGATCACATAAAACCATCCTGCCAAGATCCAGCTTGTTTGATGTCAAATAACTCACATTTGAACTGATTGTCTTCGTTAACTGGATTCTTAAGGCTGGTTTAAAGTGTGAACAGTCTGCCTACTGAACACATACACACGTATGTAAATAGATGAAGCCAAAACAACCCCTAGTGGCTGGTTTCAGTACAAGTTTTAAGCCCCTCCTTCCAACAAAAAAACGCTGCTGCATGTTCAATATTTTAAATTATATAACACTTCAAATGATTTTTTTTTTTGTTCAGTCAAAATGTTTCTTAATTTTTATGAATGGTTCAGTTTCAGAAAAATAAATGTTAAAGCTGACATGAGGAGCATTTTTCTAAGTATCAGAGTTTTATAAATGTTTTAAATGATATTTCAGGTCTAAATTATGATCTATGGGTAGTTTCACAACATCTGTTATTCTTCTGAAGACCCTCCTTCCTCCTATAGACCCCTTGAATTTTCTCCGAATGGCAAACTTTTTCAGCCAATAAAATTCAAATTTCCACATTTTCAGTCGCACAAACCTGTAGAGACCCCACCTCCGCCCGTGTCTTCCTGTTTACAGTCTCAGCCAGCCATGGAGAAGTCAGAGCTCATTTCTACTAAAAACATATCCATTCCCCGGCTACTGAGGGTTTTATTTTTATTTTTAAACATTTCTCCTTATGGCAAGGCTTGCCAAAGATACGCGTTTATTTTGGTCAAGCATTCCATTCTGGACCGAGAGTCTCCTCGTTTCTGGGTCCTGCTCCTTGCAGCTCCCTGTTGGGTTCAAGAGCGACGTGTTTCATAAGCACAGTGACAGTCAGGTCTCAGGGCATCTAGAACAGGATTGTGAGCTGTGGATGATTGAACCCTGCGATGCAATGCGAGCCACGACGCACGGTTTATTCCTGGCCAACGCTCCGTGTGCACACGTGTGTCGATGTGAGACTATAGACAGCAGGAGGGGGGAGAATGGATGTTGTGAGAGGGGCCGTTGTACGTTGGATTTAAAAATGCTCTCTTGCTGAACTGCTCCACATAGATTTAACTAAATCTTTTATTCAGTTCCTCCTTTAAGGTGGATTTCAAGGTTTAATTTGAGATTTTTTTGTAACTTTCTTGCTTCAAAATATGCTGGTGGAACTATTTTTAAAAATCAAGTATTATGTACATTTTAGATCATTTTCCACTCAAACACTAAATATCCAATAGTGGTAATTATTGAATTATGTTAATTTCATTGTTTTATGCATGAGTCACTCTTAAAGGTCATAGGAGGTTTTTCCTCCTGACTTTGGAGCAGTTTGGGGACCATTTGAAAAATCTATATTCATTTTCAGTTTTTGTACATATTTGTTATGTAAAGGCAGTAATACTAGCCTCCACTGTAAGTCTCACGTTGTTGCGTGTACCAGCGTTGAGTCGGGCCAACTGTTCCTCGATGGTGGAGACTGCTGAAGAGGTGTAAAGTGCAGCGAGGCAGTGTGTGTGTCGCGGGCTGGGTGATCCCTCCCACGTCTCTTTACTCATGCTGTCCCGAGGGGAGGCAGACACCCAGCCAACTGGTGTCGCCGCCCGAGTGCCAAAAACCACTGAGTCACTGTGAAAACGAGGAAGAGTCTCTGTATCTTTCTTCTCCTTTGTGTGTTTTATTTATTTGACCATCCAAATAATGCAGTTATACTCTGTGGCACCTCATTAAAACTATGAAAACGTTCAAGAATTACACAAAGTATTTGTTGTTTACAAAAATTTATTCATACAAATTTTACAACACTTTTTTTTAGACATTTTTTGACTTGACCCTTGCAGATCTCCATTTGAAGTGTAATATTCTTTTATTTTTCTCTCTCCACACAGTAAATATATATTAATATATGTATCTTTGAAGATTATTTTCATTTTGTAAGGCTATTGGCGCTTTCATTATCATACATGTAATATTTCAAAGAAAAAGCTGCTGCCTCTCCGCGTGTTCACACACACACACACACACACACACACACACACACACACACACACACACACACACACACAGAGGAATAATCTAGTGCTCTAAAACAAAGTGCAAAAGAAAGCAGTGCAAGCATCCTCGATGTGTAAGCTGGACGGAGATCCTACTGAACGTCGGTGCGACACAAAGACAACAAAAAGGTGACAAAATGGGAGCTGAAGATGTGCAGCATTGTAGGGCCACTAAATAGCCATCTGTGAATCATGGCAACTCTTTTTTTTTCTTTTTCTTTTTTTTCTTTTTTACAGTCGATGCAAGGCACCACAGCTGCAAACTGCATCCTGCGTCACAAAGCCTAGAGGGAAATGCAAAATTAAAGAAAGATTGATACAGTAAACACAGATCGAAGAACTTAACCCTGTTTTTATTTGTTTTATGTCATCTGAAAAGGTTTGATAGAATGCCTGAATCGTTTTCTAAATCAGCAGCTTCCTTTTTTAAAATTTATCCACTGAATTTTCTTGAAATGTGACCAATATACATCAGATTTTGTCCCAAACTGCAGCTATAGATTCTTTAAAACAACCACAAGTACAGAAACCTCCATCAAACTACAAATGACGGCATTGGGATTGAGAAATTCCAGCTAAAGTACATTCTCAGATGGAGGAATGGTGTGTGTAGAAATGTCAGAACACAAAACGATGACAGATGTGTGTGTATGTAGTCAGAAAGCAAGCAAAACCAGCTAGTTGTCTGCACAGATGCGGTGGCTAGTGCAATTACTTTAATCATGCAGTCTATTGTAGTTTGTACATCGGTTCACATGACAAAAAAAGGGAAGCACAATGTACCCAGAGGGTTCAAACACAGGAGTCCAAACCATCTTGTAAGTCTCTCACAAGAAACTGATGGATATGTTTCCATGTAACAAGTATCTTTTTTTGTTGTTTTCTTTGTTTTTTTATTTGCCCGATGATGCTCGACATGTCTGCGATACTTATTATATGGGCAGAGAGACATGAGAAAATCTCCAAACAGAAATTCCAGTTGATAGATACACAAAGATTGGCACTTTACATGAGTCAAAAGGTGTAAGATCACTTTGTAAACACTGTTGAAGAGGAAAAAGGGCGAGAAAAACCTCGAAAGTACTCTGGTCCTTGTCTCCGATTTGAGATTTTTCTATTTTTCTTTTGAAAAATATGCCCAAACTTCATTTAATAGCTTTAAATGAGCTTCTGTGTAAGGTTTATAAACACTTAATGTCTTATCTGTTGTAGATAGTGCTTCTAGCTATCTCAATTTGGAGAAACAGACTAGTATTGACTGGGCTAACAAGCTAGCCACTAATGCAAGCTAGGCTAGAAATAATGTGGATTGTTACCATATTAAAACAGCTTTCATTTCCAAAATATTTATAGTAATTCATTAAAACACTCTTTAATAAATAGTTAATTGTCTGTCACTCTCATTATACACATTAACTTATGTAGATTTTATGATTGTTTGCAGCTAAATAGCAATAGCAGCTAGCTGTAGCACTCCTAGCAAAGCCTGTCTGTTCTAAAAGGAAATTTTAGCCAGAAACAACATTTTATGTTGATTTAACACAATGTAAAGATTTATTAAAGAGCATTTGCCTGAAATGCTATGATTTGTTTTAGATTTGAGCTACTTTAAAATGGACATTAATTGATTTTGGTCTTGCCTAAACTTCCATTTGTCATTATCTAGTCAATTTAGTCAGAAATTGTTTCAATTTCTTCAAACTATAACTGTTTAAAAAGGTTTTTACAACTGGTAAGGCATTAACTGTTATTAATCTTTCCACAGAAGCCTATTTTAAACAATGTCTTTACTGTGAAGCAGGTCAAATTAAAGCCAATCGAGGATATTACGTGTAGCATATTAGCCTCATTAAAATCTTACAGCCTGTATGATTGCTGTCATACAGTTGGAATCAACATCTGTGAGACTGGAGCACGGATGAGGTGAAAAAAGGAGTCTGAAGCAAGATCACAAGGTGAGAAGAAAAAAAAAGGGAGGTGAGAAGCCCCCTGTGAGGACACAGCCTCAGGAAAGAGCCGGAAACTCACCGCAAATTCGGGAGAAAACTGTTTCAGCCAGTCTCCCAAACAAGCCTCAAACTCATCCCCGTCCGGGAGGGCATCAAAGTCTATCACTTGTAGGATTTGGTGAAAACCTATGTCTTCAAGGCTGTTGTGAATAAAGACAACTAAACTCTTAATGTCACTTTACAAAAAGCAGCATTTAATGCATTGATTGTCTTTTAAACTGCTCTTTTTTTTCCACTCGTATTTGTGTCTTCACTAAAAGTTTAAAAGACAGGGCCGTTGGAGCAGATTATCATGGTAAACAATAACAAATGAATCGATCAACACGTAAATAGAGGCAATTTTGTTCTAAATCAACAAAAAAAGTTGGTCCACAGACATGATCCTCAAGTGCTTTAATAAATAATAAAAAAAAGCAATATTATTATCAAAATATTAATTTAATGGCTTACTTCATACATAAATACATGGTAAATAACAGAAAAGTGATCCACTGATTGGTCAAAATGACTTCATCTGCACACACTGAAGGTTTTGTTTGTTTTTTTCTTTGTTCAGGAGGATCAGAGGAAGGTGCTACAAATATGCCAGCCGCCGTCCTTTGTTTCTAATTCTCTGTCTGTACCTTTTCCCCAGGACCGCCGCCAGGTATTTCTTGACTGCCATTTGCTTTCTGTAGCGGCTGTAGCTGTCTGTGAAGATCCCATCTGAGTGCCGCTTGGATAGGGGCTCCGAGCTGTCGTCCAACGTCTTCCCCCCGCTGAAAGAGAGAGGAAGAAAGACATCACGTTGATGGTGGTTTGTTCAAACTAACCTCCCTTCCCATCTGATGCTCTGCTCTTAAAGGGAAAATTATTAGAGAAGAGGTTCAGATTTTGGAGATTTTCTTATTTGACCAAACTTTTAACCCTCTCCAGGATGAATTTG
Organism: Callopanchax toddi; assembly: GCA_006937965.1. Taxonomy (NCBI): domain Eukaryota; kingdom Metazoa; phylum Chordata; class Actinopteri; order Cyprinodontiformes; family Nothobranchiidae; genus Callopanchax; species Callopanchax toddi. The sequence continues at coordinate 231,670 of SSNR01000307.1, read as the reverse complement.
TCCCTCTGAGATGTGATCAGTCTGCTCTGAGATTACCTCCCATAAATTATTCACTAAAAATTTAATTCCAAAAAGCACCACAAGAAAATAATACTCCACAGATGAATCAAAGAGCAGTTTGCGCTCTATAGCAAAGAGGTTTTTTTTTGGTCACGTTAATAGATGCTGAGGAGGAGAAGGTGCCAGATTCAGCAGGGATAAAAATGGGACATATTCAGCACGTGAAACAGCGTGGCTTATGAGCTTTAAAAGACCCAGAAAACAGAGACGCACAGAAGACAGAGAACAGCTGATTTCAGACAGAAAAAGAGACAAACAAGGAGCTGTTCTTACCCTACACGTTTTGCCATCAGAGAATGAAGGTATTTCCTTGCTGATAACTGACCCAGCGCTTTCCTGTAGGCTTTATTAAACATGCCGTCTGCATGTCTTTCCGTTCTGGGATGATAAATAGCCACACAGTAAAAATCACCACACACCCAGCGCAAGAGGCAACAAATATCAAATCTGTCCAGCTGAAGACGATCAGACTTGTACATCTGAGCTCTAGAGGTTGTGTTTGAACACAGTTTTAAGCCTTTAATATTTCATGGGATCATGCCACTTCTGTTTGTTTGAATTTTTCTGTTATTTTGCATTTTGTTCAGGTCATTACTGGAGGGTTTGTTTTTTTTTTCTTGGAAAAATTTGTGAATTTTAAAAGAAAGCACAAATTTGGGATTAAAAAAATAAAACCGCTGGGGGTGAAATCTTTCAAATGATAAAATCCTTATTCGTGTGTAAGTTACAACATTTCAACACTGATTCACACAAAACATATACACACAACGACAGGGATACAGCAATGAGATGAGAGGAGAAGAGCTGTTCTTCTGTTTTTCTTTCATTTCTGACGAGACTCACCTTTTCTCTGGGGGGTAGAACATTGTGAAGACGTCCTCGGCGACAGACGAAGGACTTCTCACCTCCATTTGGTCTCCATCATAATCCAGGGATGGTAAGGAATTACCATCCTCATCATAAACCTCACCGTCCAGTCTGAACAAAAGAAAAGACGCACTTGATTTTCCAGCCTCGGCTCTAATTTGAACCAAAAGTATTACTTTGACTGATTATTCCACATCTGCTCATTCAGAGAAAGGTTCCTTTTTGATTCCTATTAATTATGAAGTCAGATAAATGGGTCGATTAATGGTTTCAGGTCAGACTAAGACTGTACTTCACTGCCACAGCAGCCTAAATGAAATTACGGCCGCTCCCTGGTGAATGTGTCTCAGCCTTATGGATTGGCTGTCCGATGATGATACCCTGTAACCCAATAAACTCTTATACTCACAAATAGAACTAGCTGATCTTCAACCTGCTCCTGCTGCTCGCCTGTCAGGTGATTCTCTCGTGTTTCAGGAATGAAAACAGATATATAGAAAGAGCGACCCACCTGATACTTGGAAAACTAATCCCCACAGGTGAGCAGTTGGCTCTGTGATGCATTATGATCCCATAGATGAGTAGTGCTAAGGTCGCTTTGCTGGACATTGTCCTGCTGCAAAAAGTCATAAAAAATAAGTGAAAATCTTATTAAATATAAATTTGCTCACTTTTTAATTTATTATTATTTTTTAGCTTTTTTGTTTTTTTCAACATTCAGCTGATTCTAAGCAGAACAAGTTTCTAAAACCAAACAAAACACTCACTTTCCCAACAATTTCCCACTTTTACGCTGCGTAAAAGCGCACAAGGCGCCTCTTCTTACCAGTTGCGAGGAGCTGGGCGCGTTCTTCTGAGGACCTCAGTCTGGAGAATGAGATAGGATCTATCTCAGCCTCTCGTTCTCTCTGTCTCTCTCTCCCTCCCTGTCCTCCTTTTCTCTCCTCTCAGTGAAGCGATTCTTCAGAGTCTCTGTATCCGGGTGCAGCCCTCCGCGCGCCTCACTTCTCGGGGACTTGTTGTCGCTCCTGGACGGGACGGAGAGCCCCAAGCAGCTGGAAAACTTCCCTGCGTCCTGTCAACTCAACTCCCCTTTAGGTTTCTTATCCGCGAACCCGAAAGGCACGTCTTTTTCACTTGTCAAGGAGGGAAGGGGTGGGAGTTGGAGAGGGTGTGTGTGTGTGTGTGTGTGTGTGTGTGGGGGGGGGGGGCTGCGTCATCGTCCCCCCCTCCTCCCTGTCCCAGATGAGCGCAGACATCCTCCGCGTCAATGAAAGACCCCGAGCCAACTCATAAAAAAAAAGAATCCAGCCATCATCATTAATTAAAGTGTGAATTAATGTCAACAGTTGACGTCATGCTATAAATAAGATCACGTGACTGGCCTTCTAAGGCTCTGTGGGACGGAAGGGAGCTGTTCAGTGCTGAAAAAACCTGAGAGAAAAGGAAAGGAAGCGGATGAACTCAAATAGAAATGTAACTAAACACTGAAGCTTTGTTCAGGAATTCATCCTGACAGGAGTTTTATTTCATCAACTTCTGCCTTCTGTTGGTTTAGATCTCATTTTTAGTGTCAGACTGATACATCAATGGGAACATTCCCAGTATAATCCCTAAATTCTTTAGATTTGGTTTCCATACAGTCAGAATTTATTGCTATCTTTAAAGGTTGTCTTGCTTTTAAAGCTTTTTAAGGTAATTTAAAAATCAATATTGGAATATTTTTTATTTTTAATCCACTTAAGTCTGACCTTAGAGTCATTCAAACATGAAACACGTTTTAAACCCATGGCTGGTCAAAAAAAAAAGGTAATTTAAATGTGTATTTTAAGGCTTTTTATTACAATCTTCCAATCATTAACCAACAACTTGTTCCTGTTTCTTCATCAAGTCTATGAAAAATACACAAGACAACATAAGCGCTGCTTTAGGAACAAAAATTAGATTTTCAAAGCTCCATTAGCTGATAACTTGACATACAGTATCTGTGAAGTTTATTTTTTATAAAACAACCTTCATGGACCAAAGCATGAGGGAGAAATATAAAGGAATAAAACAAATATCACACCTAAAAATATCAAACAAACCTGTAAACTAATAAAATCAAGATGTCCAATTTTATTTGAACTAAAATCAGTGAAAACAGATGGAGCGTAAGCAGAAATGTAATGTCATTCAAAACAACGCTGAGTTGTAGAAGTACTATTCAGGGCTGTTACAGAAAAAACTCCAACATTTGGTTCAGAGTTCAGATCTGGGAACGTTTCAGGATTCTTTTCTCTTCTCTTCTGTCCTCCACATGTCCACCATCCTCATTTTTCTTAAGTTGCAAATATGCTGTAATGTCAGGTTCAAGAACAGGAGAGAAAACAGGTAAAAAGCAGTTAAAGTCCAAAGAGAAACATTAAAAGACTTACAAAAAGCCTGACAAACCATTGATTAAGACCGCTTTATAGCAAAAGAACAAAGAAATTTTGCAGTGACTTAAAATGTTTGCACCATAAACAACACAAGCTTCTGTTGATAGAGACTCATCTTCATCTGGAGGTGTCGCCAACGTGTCTCTTGGACAGGTGGTTTAATTAAACTGTCTGTTTAGTCTTCCTTCATGTCTCATTAGGATTTATGGCCATCTTCCTTATTTGAACTCTCTACAACTTGTTCATCACTGTGATGACACTTGTTTATGGTATTCCAGTGAGCAAACCGGAAATTTGCAAACCCATAAAAACAGAAAAATAGAGAAACATTTATTCATTACTGAATAAAGCTGAGAATGTGGAGGTTAACGTTGGCTTATCCAAGTTACAGCTGTCTGGAGGAGCTGTCCAGTGCTGAAACAAAACGTTTCTCTAAAAAAAATTTATATTATTCTGAGATGAAATGCTATTTTTACATATATTTAGACACTTCTGCAACATTTTATCCCATTAATGGCAACACTCACATAAACAGGTACTGGTTTTACTGGTTTTAGCAGACAGCTCCTCAACAAGCAGCCAAACTCACCATATGGAGTATTTAGCTCCTATTGAAGCATGCACTGAGGTTTTTTTTAATGACTAAAAAATTATAAAGTTATTGCCTAAATGCTATGAGTAATATTCCATTGTTATTGCCTTGCATTATATTTTATACAATATTGCCACACAGTAATAAAAAAAAAATGTAATTGCATTAAAGAATTAAACAGTTTGTCTTCTGTTTATTGAAGACTGACAGCTTCCAGTGTTGGAAAATTACTCACTTGTATTTTTGAGGCAAAAATAACAGCAGCTAAAAATAGAACAAATAAAAACAATCCATCGTCCTGATGTTTTTAAAGACAAATGTATAAATAGACCCGGCGTGCTGATCTATTATCTAATGTCTGGCTCTGCTGATGCAGAAACATCCAGTAGTTGTCGATGTTTTCCTTCACGGTTTCTGCAGGACTTTTTGCTGTTATCACTGTTTGTTGCAACACTTTTTTTTAACTTTTAAAAACTTTTCAGACAAATTGTGGGAGTTTTTTTAAATTTGTTGCTGCTTTTATAAGACAAATCTGTGAGGCCTGGGGGCAAACAGAGTAAATATGCCTCTTATGTGATTCTGGAGGTCAGGGTTGTTAATAGGAAGGAACCAGACTGGATCAGTGAATCTATTTTTACGTAAGTCAAAGCCTGAATGAGTTTGTCTGATTTTTGTTTACAAATTTCCAAATTGATAAAAGAAAAGGCCTTGAATTTAAAATGTTTTCCTTCTAGACGACGTGAAGCAGAAAACAGAAGTAGCATCAGGCTCAAACTCTAATTGAAGTTAACTTTTAATTTTCCGTTTCTCTGCCTGTCTGTTCCGTTCATTAAGGGTCCAACGAGTCTTCGGTCCACACGGGCTCCAGGGCCATGTGTTGAATCTTTAGTGGGTGATTCAGACCCGTCACTCCTCTTCGCTCTCTGACGTCATGTGACGGTTTGTTTGGCGCAAAGAAACGCTTTACTTTGAATTCTTAAGAGACTGGAAGAAAAAAATCAAAGTCTGATGAAGTGTTTTTTTTTAACTGAACCCTTTTCTTGCTCTGGGTGAGCGCTGCACCCCGGTGGTTCTGAAAGGAAAATGCAGTTACGTGTTGAGGTTGGTAAATGTAGGACAGAATAAAAGAAAGTCCACATAAAACAGAAATCCTGAAGAATCAAACTCATCTTTGAACATTCTTTGTTATTATTTGCAGAGATGGACTTTTAATGTTCCTGCTTTTGAAATAGGAAACCCACCTCTTGGACACTTAACCATTTAATTATGATTGGCGGTTATTAATCATGACATTTCCATGACTGTCTTATGGTGAAGTGGATCAGTGTAATCATTGTAAAGTGGTGATTACTCATTCAGCTTCAATCATCTCTTAATAAGCACTTCTTCTGATTGTAGCAGGGTATCTAAATCGAATTACTCAGAGCATAAAGCAGATATGAATGTTTATCTTTAATCACTTGATGCTTGACGCAGAGCAGCTTTTAAATAACCTGCTGTATGTCAAATATTAATAAACCTGATGACCTGGTCCTGACATGTGTCACAACATTTACATCCATCAGTAATTCAGAAGCAAGATGTGTTTAAAGGCACTGCATGTTGAAAGTTTTCATGTTTGGTTTTAAATCTCATAGAAACAACTCTTTAACGTTTTTAATCAGGTTCAGGAGAGGTATCCATTCTTCTGCATTTGACTCAGATCATCACAATAAGCCAACCTTCTGTCCTATCAGGAGTTTTTCTTTGGAGAACCTGTTTCTTCTTGAGTCCTGGCATCCCTCAGGGTTGTATTCTTAGAACCATGTTATTCCCCTCCTACATGCTCCCCATATTGCTCTATTTGAAGGAAGTATAACATCTCATTGTTCTGCTGATACCCACGTCTATTTAGTTTCTGTGTGGTATTTGTTTCTCTCAAAGCAGCATCTGTCTTACAGATGTTTGGGTTTTATGAGTCTTTAGTGAACGAGGTCGAGGATAGAAGCGGTCAAAATGAGTTTCCTCAGCAGGGTGGCCGCCAGGCTCAACCTTATAAGGGGCTCGGATATTCGAGAGAGACTCTGAGTAGAACCGCTGCTCCTCCATATCGAGAGGAGCCAGTTGAGGGGGTTCGGGCACCTGCAGGATGCCTCCTGGACGCCTCCCTCGGGTTACGGACGTGTCCTGCCAGCAGGAGACCCCCGGGTCAACCCAGGACAAGCTGGAGGAAATACATCTCCAGGTTGGCCTGGGAACGCCTGGACGTCCCAGTAGAGGAGCTGGCGGACGCGGCTGGAGATAGGATGGTCTGGGATGCTGCCCCCGTGACCCCGACCTGGATGAGCGGAGGAGGAAGGTGAGGCGAGGAGCCTTGGTGCTTGGTGGTTTTATGGTTTTGTTCATTCAGCTCTTGTCATACCCCTTTAATGTCCTGTAGCCTTTGTTTCAGTACCCATCATTAACCTTTCACCAATCCCCTCTGCCTGTATATATACTCCTTGGTTTCCTCTTCTTAATGTCAGGTTCTTGCTAACATACATTCTCCCTCAGGTTGTGTTTATTCAGAGTTCTTGGTTTGTTGTAGCAAATTTAGTTTGATTTAATAGAAAAACCACCAGATATCTTCACTGACCGTCCTCCTGCGCTTCACTCAACTGAATCTGGACTCTTTAACAACTCATTTCACGACATGTGAGCAGAAATGTTTCTGTTTTTGAATATTTAGCTTTTATGAGCTTTTCTTTGATTTTAATTGCTTCTTTGCTTTTTTACGCGCAACACTTTGATCATCAGCCTTTTACAAAAAAATGTGCTTTATAGATAAAAATGGTTTGACTTGATAATAAATATAATAAAAAAGAACATTTGTGCAGAATTAATTGGACTTTAGTTGAAGGAAGACAATTTACTGTCCCTATCAGCGATGCTGACAAAGTAAATAAGAGCAAACGGAGGTTTTGTTTGTTCAGATGTGTCGGCAAACAGGAGCCTTCTTGCATTTAGAGTTTCATGTGTTTGTCTCAGAGGCCGAGCTGTGAGTAATCGTATTAAACCACAGAAACAAACAGAGCTCCTATCACTGCAAACAGGAACATATGACTCAGGCTAATTTTAGCTCTGCTTGTTTTTTATAGCAGCTGATATTTTAAAGGCTTTTATTAATGTTACTGTCTCGTAGATCAACTGTTGACAGAACGTGCCTTTCGGTAATCCAATTTATAAGGGGTGTGTGTGTGTGTGTGTGTGTGTGTGTGTGCGTGTGTGTGTGTGTGTGTGTGTGTGTGTGTGCGTGCGCGTGGTTGCATTACTCCTGTTGTGTGAACTCTTTCACGTTGTGGAGACATGATTTCCTTTGTGGAAACTAAAAGCAAACACATTTTAAAAGAAACAATCTGTGGTCAGTGTGCAGGAAATGATTGAGTCATTGTTACTGTCAAATATGGAAATATAGTTTAGAATATTCTGTCTGATCTTTCATTTGTGTTTTTCTATAAGTGATCTAATGGTCTGCTACTGTAAATATAATAAACATGATTCTGATTTGTTAAATTTCTCCTCTTGTGAGCAAAGACAGCAATCAGTCCAACTAAAATTAAAATCTATTTAGTTTAGATTTAAAAAGCTAAAGAAGATTTTAATCATCGTTGTAGGATAAATGTCTCTTTATGACTTTATTTTGGGGTTGGAGTAAAGAAATGAATGGGTATAATAACTTTTAAACATATTAAATTATATCAAACAACCATAAATTCCCAATAAAAGGTTTAGTTTTATGTAAGTGGATGAGAGAGTCAACAGAAAGGTTTATTGTGTAATAAGCTCCACTGAGGAGGATGGGATTATTAGAGCCTGCTCATTACAGATTATTGGTACCAGCCTGTGAAGTACACAAAGAATAAAATGTGAAATAATTAACCAACCTAGGGTAGGTTTTTTTAATCATTAGAAATAGTTTCATAAGTATGAAAATAATACAAATATAGTGCAGGATATTACTCTTCTTAATAAATGTATGTTAATAAAACCTTGAGTTATGCTCTCTATTGTGATTTTTCATGTTTACCTCCACCTCATTGATCTGTGTAAAATCTTCATCTTCAAAAACTGACCAAATCAATACTCAACAAGAGCGCTGATTATAGTAAATTCTTATTTCTTGCTAATAATTTTACCTGTTTTAATTTGACCTGTTGGAGAAAAGAACTTCTTTATATGTACATTTAACAACAGAGACAGTGATGCTGATGTTTAAAGAATGGCTGCAACATTCCGAGTGAGCAGGTGTTTTATTTCCAGCCTCCTGTTATATAAGGAAATTAAAAGCTTTAAACCCACAGTTGGTATTTAAAACAAGGAATGGGACAAATAAGGGAATCTGATGGGAAATAAACCAAACAAACATGTCTCCCCTTCCATCTTTAGTTTAGTAAGGTGCATGAACAAAAGGTGGATATAATAAGAGGTGGTATCTAACAAATATCATTTATTGAAAATAATAAAACACAGTAAACATAAAATAAAATAGATCAACGTGAATTCTTGTCTTAAAAAAGTAAGGAATAGTGCTCCCTAGTGGCGGGTTTAAACACTGGGTTATCATTCAACATGATAGAACTCATGAGTAAAAACCTGAGTCTTTACAGTCAATGTGACCATTGCTGGAATGTAGTTCAAACAAAGTCAGCTAGAGATGCTTTTTCTCAGATGTTTACAATTGTTTTTGTAAATTGTAAAACCACCTTTGTTAAAAAGAAGCTGGAATATTCAAGGTGCAAAGTTTTTTATATTGATGGAATCTAAAGACCTCTGTAGGACCATTAGCAAAGCATAAATATGCAATCCATACAGGTAATGTTAGTTATCCTACAGCCAGACACGTTTTAGGTCACTATAATCCATCTTCATTGCAGGTCTTTGGGACTGATCATAATCCTGATTCCATGAGGAAAGGACCAAATCTGTCAGGATTAAAACATCACAAACCTCAAAATCTCCAGGCCTGAATAAAGACTTTGATTTATATATTTTTTTATAATAATACCCATCAGATATATTTAAATCGCCATGTCAACTTTTCAGAACGTTTTTTTTTTATTGCATAAGGTCGACCTTTTTACTTTATATAACAAGCCCTATTGTACAAAATGAATAAAAAAAATTAATACTGCCTTTATTTGCATTTTTCTTAATGTGGAATTTAAAGGGTTACATTTTTAGATGAATATGATTCAACTTTTCTCTGCTAAATCCCTACACCTACTGCAGTAACTCCATTTGGCCAGCAGGTGGCGACAAAGACTTAAATTTGTCAATTAAACAGGACGAATTTTTCTTCTTCTTCTATTTATTTTGTGCATTAAACCACTCTCCACCTGACGTTTTTTATTTTGTTTATTTATTATTTTCTACTGTTACATTATTTGCTCGTTATTATTAGTAGTAATGAAATACGATTGTCGACAGCCTGTTCGTGTGAGACTGCCTCGCTGAACTCAGACCAGCTACACCAGACGGCTTAGACCCGTAGTATCCCGCTCTAGCTGAACTCAGACCAGCTATACCAGTCGGCTCAGCTTGTGAGTATCCGGCTCTAGCTGAACTCAGACCAGCTGCACCACACGGCACTGGGTCTGAGTCTTCCGCTCTGGCTGAACTCAGACCAGCTACACCAGACGGCTCTGTGTCTCCAGCTGTGGGGCTCCAGTCCCGCAGGCAGGGTCGGCCATGTTGTTGTGTGGGGGTTGATGGAAGTTAAGTATTAGGAAGTAGAGGCTCCATCTCTCCGGGATACTCCAGGATTTTTACTTTTCCTCCTTTTGTTTCCCGTCAGTGTTATGACGGATCCATCCCCGCTGACTTCCTGTCCTCTCTGACAGCTATGAGCGTCAGCAGCCTTCCAGACAGCAACACTTGAAGCCACTTTGATTTGAACTCAAATTAAAAAAAAGCACAACTGCTCCGCTGGATGGATGAAGTGAGGATGAAGGAGGCGGCTCGGTCCCGGTCGGAATAAGTCGGATTTACTTCGTCCCGATCTGGTTTAAGGAGGACAAAAAGGGGGGATACACCCAGGAGGAACGCGGATTTGAGAAGGTAAATGATAAACGAGTCTTTTGTCCGAGCAGCTTGATGAGAACAGGACGGGCCGAGGGCTCCTCAGCCTGTCTGAGCTGTCATCCAACAAAGGAAACACATCTCTGATCGTGCTGCACTTAATCTGCTCTTATTCACCCATTGATAAACAGATAAGAACATAGAAAATGCATTACACGTGTTTTAAATCTCAGAGGAGCAGAGCCACGCCAGTATATCAGCGCTGATCTAATCTCTATAATCACATATTAATTATGCTTTTCGCACCACAAACATTAGATTAATAGAAAAAAAACGTATTTAAAATCTAAATCTGTTCTGACCATTTGGTTTTGACCTGATTTTTTTTTAAGTCCCCAAAGATCATCAGGATGGAGTTTTCGTTTTATTTTGAAAGAACTGATGGGTGTTCTGTTTCCAAACTCGGATTCTTTGAAGCTGGAGTGAACTCATTAAAGGTGATTCAGTAACAAGTCACATCCTGAATCCGAGCAGCCTGGAAACCTTATAAGGAGGCTGTTTGAACCTGGAGTGAGAGGAGGGTGTTCGAATGATGCTGAAAAACATCACGGATATAAACCTGTTCAGACCTATAAGGCTTTGGAATGAACTCTGGAGCTCATTCAGCTCTTTATCAGTGCAGGGCTGCGGGTTTTCCTGCTGATTTATTAAATGAGGGAAATTGTTCATGTTTTTGTCATATTTCAGATTAAATACTTCTTTTTTTTTTTGTTTAGACACAAGTTATGCAGGTTATTCTTTAGAGAAAACAGGATTTTCATGTGGAAAATGTTCATCACAGTGAGATTTTCAGAATAAAAGATGGGGTGGGGTTAGTTCATTTTGCAAAATGATTGTGTAAAAAGTTCAACAAGTCAAGCATATTTAGTATATTGAAAAAGCAAATTTTCAGGATTTAAATCCCATAAAAGTCAATAAAATAGTTGAAAAAAAAGTTTTGCAATATGAAGAAAAAGTGGGGAACAAACCCTCCCGAATGCTTTTGATCTTCAGGCCCTACAGGCATCGATTCTTTAAAGATGACACACTTCACGAGTAGAAAGTCCAACATAGACTCAGAAAATCTCTTAGAAACTGCTGTTGGTCCATTGTTCCATTTAGAGAATAAAATCAGAAACACAAAAAACATTTAAAAAGTACCAAAATGCATCTGCTTTATCCAATTCTGAGCTAAACTAAGATTTACTTTGGCAAAATGGACGAGTTTTCCCTTTAAACAATCACAGGTGATCCTTTAGAACAACATAGAAAGACGGTTGGTTATTATTAAATAATATTAGCCAGTTCTCAGTAGGACTGGGTACTGTTTAATATTTTTCAATACTACTACTTTGACGATACCTGGTTTTTGATACCAGTACCGAAACGATATTTTTTTCGGTACCTATATGTATAATTCTGAGAGAAAATAACAAAGTACTAAAAGTTTTTTTTAATTAAACAAAAAAAACCTCATCTTTTTATGGTATATTATTTAAGCTTTTATTATTATTACTACCGGTATTTATTGCTTACCTTGGAAACTTTCTGTTATGTCACAGTGTTCCCTACTGCTTGTAGTGCTAATCTGAACACACTCACTGAACACTGTTTGCACTCAGTTTGGTGGATTTTATTTTGCTCAAACACAAAATCCTAGAGTGTTGTCAAACTCCTCGTGTCAAAACACATTAAAGTTCTCCAGATGTTTCACATATTTTAGAAGCGGAGTCTTTTCCAGACCATCACGTGAGTTTTTACTGTAACTTCATCAACGCTCCTTCCTCCTGACAAATGATTGGATTGTAGAATTCCTTAAAAAAAAATCTCACATTTATCCATTCAGATATCAGGCGATGTGTAGGAGGAAACGTGATGTTTCAACACAAATACTTTAAAAACGAGCTCAACCACAAGCTGTTTTGTGGGGGATTTGTCTTTTACACATCCTAAAGTCAAACTGCTGATGGTACAAATACCCTGATTAGTTTTATCTCTGCATCAGGGACATCCTACACCAGAAATCCCAAACCAGTACAGAGTAAATCTCAAAATAAACCACCTCCTATTGGTTTTCTGAAAGCTCTGAGGTCACATGATGCTCTCCAGACCCAGTTTTAGCTGTTTGGCGTTAAAGTAGTGTGGCGCAGCGACGGCAGCCAGCATCTGCTGCAGATCTGAGGCTCACAGTGTGGCTCCACAGACCCTTCCTGTCTGCAGTCACAGCTGGGCACGCTTTCAGTCGGACTGCTGGCTGATGGATGGAGGAACTACTTCCTTTAAGCTTGGCCGCTTGGCTGCCGTCCAGCCAAATGTCTACTGATCTAAACCACAGAGGAGCGCAGCCTGATTCAAACAGAAATATTTTAGAATCACATTTCAGTTCATTAATAATGCACAGTATGCAAGCATCATTACTACATCTCCTCACGTTTAAATGAAACCCTCAAAACATTTTGTTAGTGTAGGGTTTTACTTACAGGAGATGCCAATTAACCCTTATAAAAGTCAAAAAATGAAAAGAGAGCCATTTAAAGACATTAAAAAGATGTACGGAAAGCCTTTATAGGATACGATGAAAACAGAACACACTTTTCATGGATTCAGCTAAAGAAGTGGGGACTGATTGTGACTTTATAACAAGCTGCTGCTAACAAATGTCCTAAAAGGTCAGAAAAGAAAATGGTTTGATTTTAAAACCTTTTAAATAACTGGACAGAAACAAAGAGCCAAAGTCCAAATAAGAGTATTAAACAACTTTCAGAAAGCCTGAAGAATTAGACCTGGTTAAAAGATTACAAGAATATAAAGAGATGAGGGATAACTCAGGACTTTATTTGGATTTTTTGACTAACATTTTCCTCTTTTGAAGCAGACTAAAAACACATATTTATTTTTTCAGGACTTAATTTGTTAAAACTGACCTGTTGTAACATTTCAACTTTTAAATCAGGGTATTAGAACTCCTATCTAGTATTCTTTTGTTTATCTAGGAGCAAAAAAAAAAAAAAAGCCACAAAAAAAAGGACATTTTAAAATAACATAAAACAAAGCTAATCTCGCCAGTAGAGATCATAAAAAATACTGAAACAAATTTTTAGAATTCTGTTTCTGAACTGGTTTAGGTCTTCTTAAAGTGGAGACACTGGAGTCCTTACTGTTGTAGATAGCTTGTTGAACAACCTCTGTTTGGAGAAATAGAGATTAATCCTGACCAGATTGATAAGCTAACAGCTAGTGACAGAAGGGCTAATGTGGGTTATCAGTTTTAAAACAACACAAACTAAAAAGTGTCATAGTGCAAACACATTTTATGAACCTTAGCACTGTTGTAAATTTAACGTACTTACATCAAATTGGTTATTTGAAGCAAAAATGATCAGCTAAGCTAGCTTTCTGTAGGAAATCCAGTTGGATTTTCAGTAGATTTATGCCTAAAACACAGAAGAATCTAGAACTGATGGCAGCATAAAGGTTTATGAAAGAGTGTTTTCATGAACTGCTCGGAACATTTGGGAATAGATTTGTTTTTAAGATGGCAGAAATCAAATCGACCCATCGTGACTCCCGTTAGATCATCAGATTTAATTAAAGGCGCACCGACATTTTCATGGTCCAAACCTTTTGGTCCCTGAACGCACCACGGCTAAGTCCATGTGCTGGTTTTTACTTCAGAATCATAATTTTCTAATTAATCTGACATTTATAGAAATATTCTATTCTTTCAATTATAGTTCTTTGATATAAATTGTAATTGGACCAAATTGTTCAAAGCAGGTCAGAGCTGTACAGGAGCTAATCTCTGTTTCCCCAAACTGAGATTGTTCAATGAGCTATCTGCAACAGGTGAGATCCTAATTGTTCATATTTTCTCAAAAACTCACTTTAAAAGATCCAAACTATCAATCTGAGAGCTTTAATGCAACGTTCACTCCTTAAATTCCTGCACATTCAGCTGATTTAATTTGTCTGAAATCTTCTACAACAAAAATTTCAGCCACAATGTTTGAGCTGAAGCAGCTGAACTGTGTCTTATCAGCTTTTCGTAAATCCTCCATGGAATGATTACACTGCGGTCTGAACGGGGGAAAGGAAACTCCCAGAGAGTCTTCGAACAGGCGTTTGAAGGTTTGAATTATGACTGTAACACAAGAATATTCAAAGAATGATTTCATAGCTTTCAGAGCGCGGAGGAGACGCTCTCAGCAGCTACAGGGAATATTTTTCTGCCTCAGCCGGCGGTGGGTTTTGATTCGCCGCGGTATGTTTTTGGTCAACTTGGTTAAATTCTTCCAAAGCTGCATAGAAATTCAAGGAGTTGGAGCGTGAGAGCTAGCTTCTAAAATTAGTGGAATAACCAAAGACAAAAGGTTAGGAGTCACAACCTTTTGAACATCCAGCGTCCTCTGTAAACCTCTGATATCCAGGGAAACATTTAGTCCCTCGGGGGAACATCTGGAGCCGGATCAAATATCTACAAATAGATCAAGTTTTTGGGTTGTTTATTATATATTTCCTGGAAATTTTGACAATGAAAGAGGCTCTTACGCAACAATGGAGCAGCTATGGGAGTGTAAATACTTTCAGACAGATTTCAGCATGTCTCTGCGTTTTTACATGTCCTTGAGCGAAACACTGAACCTCCATCATCCTGTCAGAGTCTGACCTTGGTGAAAGAGGAGCATTAAACACAAACATTACCCAGTTTTTACCTTTTTAACTAGAAACACGGTCATTGCATTGATAGGATAAAACGGACCAGTCATCGAATGTTTAATCAGTGTTTTTATTATGAATATTTTACACGTTTTTGTTGTTTACAAATAAAAAAAAAGACTCCTGGCAGAACTTGTGTAACAAACCAGTCAAGAGAATACATATATTTGTTTTGATACTAAATTTGGCTGCAGCGTGAGAAAACTTTGCCCGCAGCAGATTATTTTGTGCCTAATTGCTTTGCCTGCCCAGATTTTCTGTCTCTATCAAGCCGAGAAGAACAGAAAAAAGACAATAGTGGCTCTTTGTTCCTGTCAGATCCTGACGGAGCTTCAACATGTCTCTGTTTGTGCTTGTTCTCATTAAAACGTCCTCACTGAAACTCTCTGCCTTCACTGTTTTTGGGCTCTGACTGGTGAAACTGGGGTTTTTTGATGCAGCTGCTGTTGTAGGTCATGTTATCATCCTGGGGGCGGTGAGATGTGGTCCACTCACTCACTATAAACTGCTATAATTAGCGGCAAGGCAGACTTTCCTTTTGGTTCTGAGCTGCTTACTCTTTAATATAAAAGTCAGAGGGATGTTTTGAGTAGAAGTCAACTGATTTGGGTGTTTGATTGCCCAGTTAAATTAAAATGATTATGTCACATTTGGATAAACTCACATGTGATTTACAGTCAGGTGGCAGAATGAGGGCAAAACACAATGGGGGTGATTAAAAAAAACTCCTCCATTATTTTCAGTTATGGCCGCCTCATGCTTTGTGGTGCAGCATCTAACAATTTTCTCATATTGTTCTATTTCTAAGCATCAACACCTCTTAAAACCGCTCACTGTTATTTCTCCTTACTTGGCCATCCAGGCTCCTGTAGCAGCTCTGCTCTGGTTTCACATCCTCTCTGTCATCTATGTTTTCCTAATTTGATCCATCATCAGAAAATTAATGAGTTGATGTCGACACACAGTTGATGTCTGAATGTTTCAAAACTATTTTGTTCTTATCCTTAACCATCGTTAGGCCTTTTTATGGTTTGTCCATATTGATTCTATGATAAAAATAACTTTTAAAGTGCCCATGACTCCATATTTAAATCACTTTATATTAAACAGGTGTAATCTTTGATGCCTCTAGATTAGCGTTGCACCATTATAACTCAAAATACGCTGTAATTATTTCCTAACGAGCAACTCAGAGATCAGAAGAAAGCGCCGCCTTCCGGTTCTGCTGGGTTTCTCCTTATTTGGCAGCCTGGCGGTTCTGCTGGGTTTCTCCTTATTTGGCAGCCTGACACTTCTGCTGCAGCAGGGGGCAGTGCCGTCGCGTGAAAGAGAAACGAAACTGAAACTAAACACTACACGGTCTATGGGCAATGGCGGCACCAGCACTGGCGTTCTCCTCGCTCCAGGTGTCGTGAACGTGCATGTGGGCGGAGAATTTACCATATAAGCAAGTCCGGATCACTATGACCTCATAGCGGGCTGGAGTGAAAAAAACAGTTTGAAACCTGGGTCTGAAATCTGGAAGAGCTTCTCACTGGCTGGACTAGGAGACAGATGGACGCCGTTTTCTGCTCTTTCTGGCAGGTTTAAGGTGAGAACTCAACGTTGCAACATGATAGATAAGTCAGAAAACACGGAAACCGATGTCATGGGACCTTTAATAATAAGTTTTAATCACCACTAAACAGCACAACTCTGCCACCTGCTGACATAATCTGTATCTGCAAGCCTCCTTAAAATTTGAACTCTGGATATTGCTCACATTGTTTTAGTAATGTTGACACAATAATTGGAATTACGAATCTTTTTCTATTATTAAGAAGTTTTATTTGTAAACTTTTTGGATGTTTGCCAGCGTTGCACTAAAAAGTCTTATCAAAAGGCCATATTTTTAAGTGTGGTGGCCATAAATATGCCTGCCTTTTAATTGGCCTAGTTTGCCCAAACATGGTGAATGCTGTTTATGATTTTTATAAATTTGCCACCCAATCTATCATCCACTCTAGCTTAGCTTCTGTTGACACAAATCTCATGACGGAGGAATGCTCTATTCCTCTATTTTAATGATCTCTGCCCTTCGTGGTCTTGAACGCTGCTTCAGGCATGGCGTTTTTGTTGCATCACTTTCCATCTCATTCAGTGTCATTACATTCATACTTTAGTGCTGGAATCTATAAAGCCTTGGTGTGCAGACCCCCCCTCCCCAGAGTGTCGTTATGTAATAGCTGGCTGATTTATCCGATTGATGGGGAGTTAACTTGGCTGAGCTGCGGGTAAAGCCGGTCCACTCTGTATCATTACAGCCGGGGAGTCTGAGAATCCTCTGAACCTGCCAACAGGACAAAACGACTGTCCACAGGCCCTGGTGGTCACTCTTTTTGTTGTTTTCTGTTATTATCCTCTTAGAGTAGATCCTCCATCCATGTAATCCTCCTACTAGTTCCAGCTGGTAAAGCTGGTGCTGTATGCCCCCCCCCCACATTCATCCTGTTCTAGCTGTTCCTCTGTGTGAGCCTACAGGCTAAGAGGAGTTTTTATTTCCCCCAGCAGTGCTTTACTTATCACTCTGGATTTATGAGAAGTGGATATTGTGTTTTATATGTGCGAACACGAGTCGTTTATCAGAAGAAATATCACTCCAGCGTGCTGAACTGGACGTTAAGATCAGGTGGACAGGATGAATCTTCTATTTCATTCTTCAGTGTTAATTTGATGAGGAGCCGGCATGTAAACACTCTGAAGACAGATGAGCTGTAGAGCGCCGGTGCCTGCACTTCGTTCAAAATCCAACGGTTTTCATGTTCAGACATTGTTTACTTAACGTCATTAGGTTCATCGTCTTTTAAAGCTTTGTCATCAGGTCGCTTTAGGCCGGTCACTTTTCCATGATTGTTTCTGAATGAATTCAAGAGGAATTCCTGCCATGAGGGTGATGGATACATAGAATAATCACAAAAACATTCAACCCTTGTATGAGACCGAACAGTATAAAAACCATGGCTTTAATGGTTGGTTGATTTAGGTGTGGTTGTGTGGAGCTTTATGAGTAGTCAGTGTCCTACCTGCAGTAGACAGCAGTCAGAGGGATCTCAGTTCGGGGAACCAGGTTTTCAGTTTTACTAGAAAAGAGTGGAGTCACTATTTTACATTGAGCGAGGAGTTGAAGTATCTGGGTTTTGTTCACAAATGAGGGAAAGATGAGATTGATGGAGCTACGATGGGAGGCAAAGATTCCAATCCTCATCTGTGGTAATGAATTTTGGGTAATGACTGACAGAGTTTGATGGCAAATACAGGCGACTGAAATGGGTTTCCTCCAAGCTCAGTTTCAGAGAGAGGATGGGTCATCATCAGGCATCATGTCCCTCCAGGAGGAGACCTCAGGGCCCAGGAGGACACGCTGGAGGCATAACGGTCTGGTCTGGGAACCTCTTGGACTATAGGGCTGCTGTCCTCATAAGATGGACAGAAGACAGTCGAGTTAAAGGCCACTTCAATCCATGCTCATTTATGAAGTAATGTCCTTGATTTAAAACAAATCATATTTAAAACCTCCCTAGAAGTGTTTTTTAGGTAGAAAAATGATCAAATTCCCACCAGATGTTCTCTAGCCTAGCAGCTGCTACGACTAGCTGCCCACTATCTGCAAATGATCATTGAATTCTATGTAAATAACCATAAAATGTGAAACGGGCGGTGTTGTAAAGGTTTATAAAAGAACATTTTCATTAACCACTAATATCACAGAGCGACCTACAGCAGGTCACATAATAATTACTCATATCGTTTCCACAGAAAACCATTTCAGGTGATCTGAACTTTTGCTTCCTTCGTGCTGTTGTCTAAGGTGTGTTTGAGTTACGTGGTTTAAGGGTGTGTGATAAGTGGAAGTGAGACAAGGGTCACAGGAATCATAAACCCTGGTCAAATATTAACCGATATGACAAATTCACTGCCTGATATACACACACATACTAGATTCATTTTACAACTTTAAAAAAAAATCAATAAACCTTTTTATGCTGAAGATTTCTGCCTTCATGACATTTTAAAGCGATATGTCAAGTGAATGAAAACGTAGTAAGATGTTCAAACTACAGCTCTTTAAACACTAGAGCCCATGCTTTACAGCTTGGTAAGGTCACCCCTGACCGGTTAAAAACAGACGTTCATCTGTTAGATAATTAAACACGAAGCCCCCTGCAGTAAACCACTGACTGAAGCCCTCAGCCTTCCGTGACAGTGGTTTCATCCTGTAGCCGAAGGAACGATTGGCTCAGAAACAGAAAGTCTCCTTTCCTGCGCCAACGTTCTCAGCAGGCTGGCTGCAGATCTGAAGTCTGAGACTCGATTTATTGGCGTTCCCGTTTCAAGTGCTTTGTATGAAATCTGTTAGGAGACATCTGCTATTTTGAAACATCTCCAGTGGCTGATTACTCTTAAAATTGTTTTATAAAGGACAGCCGGTGCCGAGCGCGAGCTGCAACCTGCAGTTTAAGCACTTGTACGGTTTTATTTGTGCTTTTAAATCCGTGTCTGCGTTTTGTTTTCCCTCTGCAGTTTTA
This sequence comes from Callopanchax toddi, assembly GCA_006937965.1. Classification (NCBI taxonomy): domain Eukaryota; kingdom Metazoa; phylum Chordata; class Actinopteri; order Cyprinodontiformes; family Nothobranchiidae; genus Callopanchax; species Callopanchax toddi. The sequence goes on along the minus strand of SSNR01000307.1, from coordinate 212,375 downwards.
TCTAGAGAACTCTGTGAACTCTTGATTATGTGCCTCCCTCGAGGATGAAAAATAATTCCTCCCACCTCCCCGCATCAAGGTCACTGCTGCAGAATCAGAGAAAGACGCGCATCACTCCGATGATCTGAATCTTTACAATCATCCCTTTTATCTGCTGCAGTCGAATGTTTTTGTTCTGAGATCTCCTCGTGGTTTTTTTCCTGACTTACATTTTTTAAATCTTAATGCATCTTTGTTTAAATTATTTTAGAGAACAAATCAAGTAGACTGAGTGGTAAAAACCTCCTGTTGTAGTGAAGCTGACTTTAAAACCAGAAAACGTTACGTTTAAAACAGAAATTGTTACGTTGTAACCGAAAAAAAACACACTAAAGGATTCTGGGTAAACCTTATGTAATTTTAATACATTATTTGATATGTTTATTAATGCCTGAGAGTTCTTTTTAAAGGGACTTTGGAGTCATTCTTCTATTTATGATTATTTTGTTCTTTTAGTGTTGTTTTATTTTTAAATTCATATCTTGTCATTTGTTTTTTAGATTCTTTTTTGTCTTTTTGTGTCACTTTGTGGCCATTTTAACTGTCCTGGTTACATTTTGATGTGTTGTTTTAGGTTTCTTGTTGTTATTTTAGGATTTTTGTGGTTTTTCCTAGAGATCTCACTAATTCTGGTTTTGATGGCTCATATACAGATTAGTGAATCTTGTACAGCTCAGACCTGCAGATACTGATTTTAGCTGATTCTGATTTAGAGTTTTGTCTTTTTCATTTTCTGATGATCTTGAAAATGATGATTCTGGAAGTAAAACCATTATGAAAGATCTGTTATTGCTAATGTGATTTAGAGCTTGGCTAAGTTGAGTTCTAACTGGGGGGAAAAAATCCGTGCTACGTTCATAAACAGGGTGACCGGGAGGTGTTTACCTGGTTTCCGGTACGTGTCTACGAAGCAGATTACTGCAGAAATGTTCTCTCTAATCTACAGCAACAACCTTTGGGTTCTCTCGTCCCACATTCCAGAGATTCTTCATGGAGAAACGGACACAAACCTGCATGAACAGAGGCTTTTCTCAACATTCTGATTCCACATGCAGAGACATGTCCCGCTTTCTCTGTCTCTACTGGATCACAGCTTTTGTGTTTGTTAGCCAGACCACAAACACCTTGTAGTTAACTGCTTCAGTCCAACTGAAACTCTAACCAGACAGACAGCACACGTCTGACATTCGTAGTGCCGTTATAGCACCTACTC
>SSNR01000307.1:188413-211021 GCA_006937965.1 Callopanchax toddi | reverse complement strand
GACAGCACACGTCTGACATTCGTAGTGCCGTTATAGCACCTACTCAGTCTGTTTTATTCACGACTTTTCAACATCTGAAATCAGATTTTAGTGCCTAAAATGCTCCCTTTTAAAATCAGTCAACCTGCTTTTCAGGTACTAATCTTTGGAGATGTAGATGTTGTTTAGATGTCTTTTAAAAAACCAAAAGGTTTTACAGCTGCGTCTCCACTGAACGCCTCATGACCTTACAGGCCTCAGAGCTTTTTGCTTGATGGATTCCATTTAACTCAGTGGGAATTTAGATCTGGGAATGACATCAGACTGGACTTAACTGTGTTCCAGTTTGGTAATCGTTGAGTTCAGCGACGAGGCTGACTACCATTAGGAAAACACACTGATGATGATGCATTTTATTCTTTCAGACACTAATACTAGTTGTACAGAACTGTGTGTGACTGAAGTACTGAGATACAAACAGACAGAAGTAAAAATATAACGTTTGGTACTGCGGCCATCACAACCTTTCGTGCATGAGGCGGCCATATTTGATCTTGAGGTTAAAGCTGGTCCTGAATCTCAGACTGAGTCAGAATTTCAGTTCCAGTTAACTCTCCCTAATTCTGATTTCTGAGCATAAATGGAACACACTCTTATTTAGTTGCCAAACATTGAACGAGGGTCCCACAGGGGGCTGTTTTAGTTGCAATGGAAATGTCAATACTGGAAAAAGTGAGGAATACACGTTTATTGGTAAAGATAAAATGTCAAGTAACAGATAACTTCAAAATGAAAGAGCATCAATATTGGGTCTTTACATTTAAATTTCATAGCATCTGTTTCATTGCCTACAAAGCTGTTTTTTTATATTAAATGAACCTGATCCTGTTTCTGTCCAGGCAGAGCGAGACGATGGGTTGCGTTAAGAGCAAAGAAGACAAAGGCCCCACCATGAAGTACCAGACGGGCAACTCCCCTGGTTCAGACGCCGGCGCTGCCACCTCTATGCCTCACGCCGGGCACTACGGGCCGGACCCCACACAGCCACAGCAGAACCAAGCCTCAGCTGCTTCTGGAGCTGGAAACTTCAACCACAGCCTCACGCCCTTCGGAGGCGCCTCCGCTGGTATAACGCCCTTTGGAGGAACGTCCACCTCGTTCTCCGGTCCGGTGTCTAACTCCTTCTCTGGTGCTGTCTTAAGTGAGTGGTGTTTTATTAGCTCTTCCTGGGGAAAAAAGGCCTACTCTAGTGATTTAATCAGACACAGAATCAAAATAGAACATTTTATATTAAAATATGTGTTTTTTCTTTAACTTTTTCACATTGACTGCATTGAAATCAAATTTCTAAGACTCAACGTGCAGAACGTGTGTTTTGACTCAAAGGATGGATGTGCATCATAAAGTGTTAATGAAATGTAATTAGTGGTTCTCAAAGAAGCAGTTTAGTAGACGCCACGGTAACGTTTTCTGATCAATCGTGTGGTACCTGTTAGTTCTCTTTTCAGTGCAGCAACGAAGGTTTAAACAGCTGAAGCATTTTAGTTTTCATCTTCTAGTAAAAATCAAACAGCTCTAAATTTTTGGGTGTAAAATCCATAAAACAAACCCAAAGAATGTGATTTTTTTTTGGTGATGCTGATGCTCTCAACATTTTCTTTGTGCTTTATCATTCCGACTATGATTATCTGAATCAACTCTGGACAATAAGGTCCATCTGGTTGTCAAATATCTGTGATTATCAGCTGTCATCCTCAGAGCAGAGAACTATATTTTGGTGGGATTTAGGTTGTAATCCTCCTCCTTGTTGGATCATCTGCTCTTAGAGGGGACGGAGGCAGCGCTGTGGTGGTGTTTGCTTTCAGAAGGTGATAATAAGATTATTGTTGACAGTATTGTTGTCAGTGAAAGTCATCCTTGTGGGAGTGTTGCTGCACAGAAGGCCCAGTGATCTACATATCATGAAACAAAGTCTACAAAAACTGCTTTCGTATATTCACTTATATAAAATATTATCTTGTGCATTTGTAGAGTCTGATCAGGATCATATTTTACATACATGCGCAATAAAATCACCAGCAAAGGAACTCAATAAAGACCTTGAACTGACAGATGGTCTGTCTCAGCTGACGTAACACCGAACCAGATCCTACAGCTCTCATATTCACAGACCAACAAGTTAAAAAGTGTCTTATTTTATTTTTTCAGGTGGCGTTACCTTCTTTGTTGCCTTGTACGACTACGAAGCCAGAACATCAGACGATCTCACGTTTAAAAAGGGAGATCGCTTTCAGATCATCAACAATACGTAAGAATCTCTTCAGTTTCTCTTTTCTGAAAAGTTCCTTTGAGGGTAACGCCGTTTTTACAGCATTCTTTCACCCTGCTGCACCTGTTTGTGTTGCTTGAATGGGTTTGATTACTGCTTTAAAAAAAATTAATTTTGCACAGATGTCTCCTGACATTAGAGGATTGTGATGCAAATTAGATTTATTTGACTTATTTTTGATGTTTTGTTGCATTTTTAGGACAAATTTTGAGTCAAATCTTTAGATAGTGCAGCACAAATATAATGGTGGGTAAATGCTTAAATACTGCTATCAGACAAATTACTATATTGGGTGGGCAAAAAAATTCTGCTAGTTCAAAAACCCTCTGATGTAATGGTTGAAAAATGTTCTTGCTTCAGCCTCATGTCTGAACTCATCTTTGCACCGGATCAAATTTACGAATCAGGTTTTTTTTAGAAACGTGGTTTTGGATTTTGTTTGGGCTCCACTTCCATGGACTTGACTGTCACCCTTTGTATCATCACAATAACGTCATGCTCCAGCAAGACTGCAAAACCTCTCAATCTGCAGGACACAAAGCCTGGAGCATGTTGTTCCTGCATTAATTGAAAAAAGATGAGAAAGTCTGGACTGCAATCCAATGGACTATTGTGTGTGGGATTCTCTAAAGGATAAAATCTATAAAGGTCTGTGTGATGGATCAAGCAGTCAGTCATATAGGACACAATGGGTTTCTATTCACCCAAAAAAGTACAGTTTCTAAGTAAGACAATCCAAATGTTCAATTGCTGGGCCTGTAAGAGATCTACTTACTATAACTCTACTTAAAAGGTAACCTGAAGGCAAACATTAAGTAGAACTAGCAGGAATTCACTCTCACTGAGATACAGGGTTCAAGAGCTGTCTGCAGAGAAAACGTTGGCCCAAATCAGCCACTTCATCAGGTGAAATCAAGAATCTGGAACTTAAAAACACGAAACATGATCTCATCCAAAGATGGGTAAAAATATGAAGCTGAATCCACCAAAATAAATCAAAGTGTTTTTGAACTAGCTCAATTCCAGCTCTTTCTTTTATTATTTTGTGCCTACCCAACATATATACTGCATATATCGACAGTTAAATGAACGAGCCCATTCTCCCGTCTCATTGTTCTCCTGCAGAGAAGGAGACTGGTGGGAGGCTCGCTCCATCAACACAGGGAAGAAAGGCTACATCCCCAGCAATTATGTGGCCCCTGCTGACTCCATTCAGGCTGAAGAGTAAGACCTCACTATTGCTTCTTATAAGCTCATTATTCCATCCACAGAGCCCGCATCAGACGCTACCATCTGATAAAGCTCATTGTTGTCCGTCATTAACAGCTTCACAACCCGGAAGAAGCTCCACAATGTGGTTTTGATGGTCGTCTAAGACAGCAAAAATGTATTTCTCTGTATGAAAAACTCATCTGAATAGGCAGCATTGTGCTTTGGTGGTTTTCCAAGAGTGCATCCATGTGCCGTCTGTTCACAGGTGGTACTTTGGCAAAATGGGACGTAAAGATGCTGAGAGGTTGCTGCTCATTCCTGGGAATAATCGAGGAACTTTCCTGGTGCGGGAGAGTGAAACAACTAAAGGTGATTGTGTCCTAAAGGAGCAGAGCAGCAAAGATGATTGGTTCATTTTCCTGCAGAAATAAAATGTCTGTTAGAAGAGCACAGCATTTCTTTGAAAAAAGTGTGGGTGCAAGAATTATATTATTTTGTTTTTCTTCTTTTGTTGTTTTAAAATTAACACAAATCTGCTATCGTAAGAAACTTACACAAAGGACCAAAATGTTGGCCTTGCCGATTTGCTGAATTTGAAAAGCTCACAGTACTACTAATACTAATAATTCAAATATATTGCATTTGTAAGTACAGTTCAAAATATTCAAGGACACCTTACGAGACAAAAGACAAGCGCTGGCTAATAAACAAGCAGATGAGACAAGAAAACAGAAAACATCCACTGAGTAGAGTTATGAGGGCTAGGCTAGACCAAACAACTAGCTTTTGATTGTGGTTTTAAATGTGGAAAAAGACGCTGTGGTTTGGATGGTGCATAGATAAAAATGAGCAGAATGAGTAAAAGAATAGATGTGTTTTTCACAACAACGTGTCCTATCGAGGATGACCTTCAGACTTGAGGGGAGTGGTTCAGGACCAGTAGCCAGCTGGTAGATTCAGAGAAGACAGACTTTAAACAAAACTAATTCATGGACTCTTCTAAAGAGTCAAGCAAAGAACAGGGTGGAAGTACCAAAGTTAGCAAAGAGGTAGAGCTGGGTGTCATCTGCGTAGCAGTGAAATCAAATGTTTTTCCTGAAAACAGCTGAGAGGAAGGAGAAAAAGTTTGAAAAGGAGGGGCCTGAGGACTCATCCCTGGGGAACACCACAGGTAGCAGGAGATGGTTGATGGGAACCTTTTGAGTTGAATGACATGAATGAAATAAGTGAGAGTTCCAAGACAATGAAACAAAAATCCTAAAATGTACCCAAATATTTTAAATGTGTTCTTTAAAGTTGTCATCTGTGAATTATTAAGACGTTTTATTTTTAATTAAATACACACAAAGCGTCCCAAATGCAGAGATTTAAAGCTACAGTGACATTTTAGCTGGTCCTCTCTCCTGAAGATGGTGAACAAAGTTAATGATTTGGGTCATAGCAGAACATTTTTAAATATCTCATATGAACATTGTGTCTGTTTTATCAATCTTTGCGTTTGATTGTTTATATAACATAAAATTTACACATTAATAGGCCCTGAAATTCATCAAAAAACATAATAATAGATGTGTTTTGGCCTCTTTATATTGTTTTTTTCTATTTAAAAACTGAAACCAACATTTCATCTCTGTTTTTAGCTCTAAATCTCATAATTTACAGGCCTCAAACGACTAACATTTCATCCCTTTAGGTGCTTATTCCCTGTCCATACGAGACTGGGACGACGCCAAAGGGGACAACGTGAAACACTACAAGATCCGCAAGCTGGATAACGGGGGATACTACATCACCACACGCGCTCAGTTTGACATGCTGCCGAAGCTCGTCAAACACTATACAGGTTTGCAGCACTCGCCTCATTATTCATCGCAGTCTTTCGTCAGACCGCGGAGAATTATCCTGTCATCCTGCTTGCTGCGTTGCTAAGGGAGATGAATGCTCTTTAATTTTAATAACAGTTGATGGTGCAGTTAGGATTTGACTCCTCCCTCCTCTTCTTGAGGTTGAGTCTCTGTGATTTCACTGTGACTCTAGAGAGGTATTTCCTGAGGTTTGAGAAAAACAACACTTGATTTACATTTGATCATGGTTGGTTCATCTCAATTCAACCTCATCAACCAGGAAGAGCTGCAGCTCTGAAGAGATTTAAAATTCTGTCTGCGGCTTCAGAGTGTCTGTCTGAGTGGGCTCTTTCTCTCTATCACAGAGCACGCAGACGGACTCTGCCACAGGCTGACCATGGTTTGCCCCACAGTCAAGCCTCAGACTCAGGGACTCGCTAAAGACGCCTGGGAGATTCCAAGGGAGTCTCTGCAGCTGGAGGTCAAACTGGGCCAGGGCTGCTTTGGAGAGGTCTGGATGGGTAAGATCAGACGTCATAGTTTGAGTCACTTCAAGAAAGAAAGATCGCTTTTTGAATTTGAGATTTGCTTTTGACACACTTTTCGTATGAGACACACTAAAAAACCCAGACTCTGTGTTTTTATTGTTTCTGTTTTTGTCCAAACTGAGGAGTCGTCCTCGTCCTTCAGCTGCTTCCTCTGTTTGTTGAATCCTCTCTATCTCCAGACCTAGCCTCTATCTGGAGGACAGCAGCTGTTATTTTTAAATTCTTCATCCGAGAGCTCGAGTCTGCTCAACCCAAAGAATCGTCTTCACAATGAGCGCGTGCATGACAGCACATGTCCGAGCAATCACCAGACCTAATTAAAGATCTCGTCTCGCTCCCAGATAATTACTGACACCGATTCCCTCTGTGGTTTCTGGTCTTCCTGCTTCCTGTCTTTGTCTCTGCAGGCACGTGGAACGGCACCACCAAGGTGGCCATCAAGACGCTGAAGCCGGGCACCATGTCGCCTGAGGCCTTCCTCCAGGAGGCTCAGATCATGAAGAAACTCAGGCACGACAAACTCGTGCCTCTTTACGCAGTCGTGTCCGAGGAACCCATCTATATCGTCACAGAGTACATGTCCAAAGGTACCTGAGACTGTATGAAAAACTGGCACATTAAGAGCTTTTATCCCTCAGAGAATAACAGATCTCAGCTGTTTTGTGTTAGATGTTCCTAATGAGGCCTATTTTTAAAGAAAAGCAGAACACAAGTTACACATCAGCCCTCAGTTTGTCTGTAGAGTCAGGTTTAACCTCTGAGATTTCTTGGAAGGAAAAATGGGATTTTATGAGCATTTTAATTAAAATGCTGCTCAGATTGAGGGTCTATGGACGCCCCTTGTGGTTCCCTAAAGCCTGGAACTGAAAACTTCAGCAGTTTTGTGGGAGGCGTTTGTAGCTTCAGCTGCAGTGGGGGTTTTATGAGCAGTCGGATTTATGTGTGGGGAAGTGGTAAAAATGTTGTCTAAAAGCTTGCATTTTGGATTAGTTATTGCTTTGATTCACAGGAAATCACAGTTAGATTCAGTGTTTTATTCTGTTTAAGCAAAGCTACACTTTAGTGCTTCTTAATGCACTTAAAACGTATCCGTGTTCCAATAAACTCTAAAGTTTTTTGGAATAAAAACACCTCATAAAATTCTAAATATTGCTCTTTTACAGGAAGTTTGCTTGACTTCATCAAAGAAGGCGATGGTAAATTCTTGACGCTTGTCACACTGGTGGACATGGCAGCAAAGGTGAGACAAAAACCTGCATTTTTCCTCATGAGTGCTGACACTTTTTAATCTGCGTGGTGTGGGGTTTATAGATCTATTTTAAGCGTCAGAGTTTTATAAAAAGAAGCAGAGCTCCAACATGTTTTCCTCTGACTGGTTTCCTTTGATTCCTTCTCTTTGTTTTATGTCTGACTAAAGTTCAAAGAGTGAGAAGCTAAAAATTGTTTTACCGAAGGAGTCAAATGATTTATTTTTAGATTGCAGATGGGATGGCGTTCATCGAGAGGATGAACTACATTCACAGGGATCTGCGTGCAGCAAATATACTCGTCGGTGAAAACCTGGCGTGCAAAATCGCCGACTTCGGTCTGGCCAGGTTGATAGAAGACAACGAGTACACAGCGAGGCAAGGTTTGTACGCATAAACGCACACAGACAGACCAGTGAGTCACTGGTGACTGAGGTGTCGGAGTAGAAATGGAAAAGAGCAGCGACCTCACAGAGAGGTTAAATCCCTGTTGTCTCCCATCATGGTGAATTAGACTAATGGTGGAAACCAGATGCTTCTACTTCCTCTGATTAGTTGCACTTTTCTCACACTGGGAGAATTCATCTCTCTAGTCACCAACTAAAAACTGGATTTTTCATTTAGGTCCTTAGTAAAATAATAATAACACACCTGTAACAAAAATGATTTAATAAGTAAATAAGGTTAGTTTTCCATTAAGAGACACGTGGTCAGAATACAGTCTGAGAAAGGGTCATATTGATATCTCTTGAAAGCAACTTAAAATAAATTAATGGAAACCAGAATTTTATTGAAGAATCTTAGGAAAACCCAGTACTTACACGATTTTTATAGTTTTAACTAAAATAAGCCTGGATTGAGCTTTTCCTGGTTTGTAAAGTCAAATGTTACGCTCAAAGAAATAAAGAACTGATGCTTCAAAAAAGAAAATCCTGACTCAAATGTTGCTTTTTATAAACAAAAGTTGATTTACGTGTCAGGTCACTTGTTTAATGTGCTAAAAGAGTATTGTAACATTTTGACAGGGTGTGTTAACTATGTTGCAAACTTGTTTTTATTGGTAAAATAAAACAAAAACAAAAGCTCTGAAATGGTGTTTTGACACATTTGATTGGAAGGATTTTCTTAACAAAGCAACCAAGAATCAGCCAAAATACAACAAAAACAGTGCCAGCTTTTTTTAATGTGCACTTTTGCAGATGATATGATGTTTTATATGACAGACACAGGTAGAAAACTGGTCCCTTTAAATCCTTTTATATATTTCAAACTGGCACTCTGTTAAAAATCCTGAAGATTCTCAAGTGGAGAAGTTCAAGTGTCCTTGTGTGCTGTCTCGAGTGGAGTGGAGTGGAGTGTGAATGGACCGACGGAACTGAAGGCGTTGCTCTGGTCTGCTGTGGTGAAGGAAGAGCTGAGCCAAAAGGCAAAGTTCTCAAGTTACTGGATTGTCTTTGTCTATGTTTTAGCACTCATCTGTGGTCAGGATTTTTACATTTTGACTAAAAAACAAGATTCCACCCACTTCCTCTGCAGGGTGGAAGTCACATCCCATCGGGAGAGCTGGGATAGAACTCTGGAGGGATTTTAAATCCTCTCTGGTGTGGGAACGCATTGGGATGGATGGATGGATGGATGAGGTTTACTTGGGCCAACTTTGGGTTTTTTAGCATGTTTAATCATGTAGGAGTGCCTATAATTCAAATAAAACATTCAGACTGTTGTTTTTAGGTGAACTGACCCTTAAATTGCACGTTTCCATCCATCTTCTGTAGCCGCTTAGTCCTCCACAGAGGGTTGCGGAGGAGCTGGTGCCTATCTCCAGCGGTCAAGGGGCGAGAGGCGGGGGACACCCTGGACGCGACTATCACTTTAGTAGGCGAAGTGCGTAAGGCCCCGCCTTTCTCGCCTCTGTTTGGCTGCAAGCGCTTTCCTACGATTGGCTGTGGGGATTTCAGGCAAGCTCCCGCCTTTGAAGCCCTCTTCTCCTTGTCAACAATTTCAGAGATCAATGAAAATGTCTGGGTTTTAGCGCTTTTCACGCCAAATAGGCACACCACATACTAAAAGTAACTGGTGCGAATAAAGCAGTCCATGTTGCGTGTGACGTCCCTCTCATAGATAGAACAAACAGCGTTTTATGGTGTTTTCTTATGGAATATGACATTAACACTACTTACAATTATTGTTTACCCTAATTTCACATCAGTTCGTGATAGTGTAATGGCTAAGACACGAGTCTACAAGCTTGAAGGTCGCAGGTTCGACTCTACCACCTGCAATGTTGACATCCTCTTTTTCGAAAATCAAAATATGGTCACCCTAGTTATACTTGTATATAAAAGTTATATCTCCATACACAATGTAATGTAGCTTGTAAATATGATGTATATATACCATTTGTAATATTATATCTTTATAGCATTTAATTGTCATTCCATTAATATTTTTGATTCATTGTTTGGTCAAAATGTTTATTTTTTGATGGTTTATTATTAGTCTGCTGCACAAAGCTTGGCAAAATATTGCAGTTCTATTATATTTAATATTTCTTGCCCTGTAAGGCACTCATATTTAGCCTACAGTATATGTACTCTGCTTTAATGAGATAACCTTAAGGCTTGAGAGCCAACAGATATAAAGGACATTCTTCAACATACTAGTTGCAGTTCATTTTCTAAAATAAACTGAAACATGTAAAATGTGAACTTGTAATAAGTGAACGAATTAATAGATTTATTTCAATTTTATATTGGATCAATAGAAATGAGAATGGATTGAAGCTGCTTAGGTTGCACAACACAAGTATCTTAATGATAGAAACGGTAGCCTAAGATAAAATAAAACTATAAAACAAAAGTATAATGAAAACAGTATGAAATTAAAATCAAGCTAAGACAAAAAAAAAATTAACATTTTGACCAAAATAATGAATCTCTGAAATTGTTGACAAGGCGAAGAGGGCGACAAGTCCTTCTAGCCTGAAATCCCCACAGCCAATCGTAGGAGAGCGCTTGCAGCCAATCAGAGGCAAGAAAGGTTGGACCTTATACACTTCGCCTACGAAAGTGATATTCGCACCCTGGACGGGTCGCCAGTCCATCGCAGGGCCACACAGAGACGAACGAGACAAACAACCACACACCCACTCACACCTACTATGGATAATTTACCAGCCCAGTCAGCCTGACAGTCATGTCTTTGGTCCGTGGGAGGAAAATTGCACGTTTAATTTTTAATAATTTTAAAAATAAAGACAAATTGCTCATGCTAACAGAAAGCCTTTCAGAGACCCTCTTTTATCTCCTAAACCTTAAATTATCCAGCTGTAAGTTAATTTACAAACCTCATATATGGACCAAATATATCATAGGATTTTAACAACATGAAAAAGTTAAACAGAGCGATAAAATAAACAGACTCTGATGAAAACATCTGTCCTCTTTAACACTCACACAGGAGCCAAATTCCCCATCAAATGGACGGCGCCGGAGGCGGCGCTGTACGGTCGCTTCACCATCAAGTCTGACGTCTGGTCCTTCGGGATCCTCCTCACTGAGCTTGTTACCAAAGGCAGGGTGCCCTACCCCGGTGAGTGACACCTCTGACACACACACACACACACACACACACACACACACCTGGTGATGTGTCTGATTCTGTCCAGTGTTTTAATGTCAGAGGACGAAGTGAAGCTGTCTGATGATGTCTGTACTTGATGTTTATGCCTCTGCAGGATGAACACTGACACACACATTTACTCACACACACATACAGGCAGATCTGAGATTAGATGAGGCCATCTGGTGGGGTGGGGGGGTCGATCAGGAGACTGAACACCTCTGTTGTAAATGGCCATCTGCTGGTAGGAGCAGCTCCTGTAGTTTTATTCACACACCTCCTGATGAAGAACTAAAACAATGAATGTAGTTGTGGAACAGAAAATAACTCAAAATGTCCCAAAATTCCTTGTTATTTACATTTATTCTTCTTTAAAGAAGACATTTTCCATTTCAAGCTTCTAAAACATGAAGTTTTCCTTCACTGCATCATAAAAAAAACACATGCTTGTGTTTTAATTACAAGAAAAAAAGGCAGCAGTCCAGGTTAGAATGAACAGCTTTGGAGGATCGAGACACTTTTAATCAGAACATGCAAACTAACTGCTTTCATTTCATTTAATTAAATGTCTAAAATAAAGGAACAACTAGAATAAAGACTTCAGTCAGACATAGAACAAACAGTGGCTGTCAGCTTTTAATACATTTAATTAGTTTCTTAAACAAAATAAAAATAAAAAAGACTTGAATGTTATTCATTTTCAGTGACCTGAAACGACCAGGGTTTTTTTGTTTTGTTTTATAAAAGGTGGTTTGTTTTCATGTTTCTGTCTAAAAACAGAACTCAAAGGCAGTTAATAACGGTAATAAAATCTGTGTTATGATATTAAGAAGATTCAGTCATAAAACAGGCTGTTTTTAAGATACTACTGTGAGCGAAGCGTGGGAAGATAAAATAAACCCTTCGACTGGTTAAAATCCTTTAGAGTGAGTCGAAGTCATCTGAGGTGGTGATTTGATTCTGTAACAAACACTGAACTCTGGACTCCATTAGTGACGATACAAAAAACAGGAATAGTATGTGCAACAAAAAAAAAAATAGATTCCTCAATTTTTCTGTGATACTGGTCAACTGAGAAAGGAAATTTTGGCAGACTGCTGTGGAAAGGGCTTCCTAAAACCCTGCAAACACGGTGGAGGTCTGATCATGATGTGGACCTGGAGCCGTTCAGTGTTTAAAAGGGTCAGGTTCAGGTCTATTGTCATGTGGATGGACAGTGAGTTCTATGGAATTCTTTCTTTGCTGGATGAATGTCACAATAAGAATCAATACGACAGCAACAAACATGAGAAATGTTCAATCAACAGTGATGTCAAACAGCGAAAACCTGCTGGTGATTGAAATCAGCTGATGTTCACTCAAAAGTCTGATTTATTTATTTTTTTAATCTGGATCATGAATGCATCACTGAGAAGCAGCAAAAAGAATCACATCTCTCCAGTTCCATGAACTCATGCTAGTAATAGCAGGTCTTAATGTGGGAGTTTTTAACTTCCATATTTTTGTGTAATTGTTAAGGTTTTCATAAACTGTCAAAATATGTATCCTGTTAATTCTTTGAGATAAATCAGACAATCAGCAGGTCAGAGTGGAAATCGGTGTCGGCCCTCAAAACTAGAATTAATGCATCTCTAATTTCAGCAGGACATATTTTTTTATATCCTGTTTTGCAGGTGTTTCATCTGCTGCTTGATAATTGCATGCATTTTATTACAAGCTATTAAAACATTTAGGTTTGTTAGTTTAGATATTAGGCAAAATTTTGAACTTCAAGTTTGATCCATTTCTGTTCTGGATTAGTGATTTTAATGATTTAATCGTTTTTGTTGAATAAGCAGCCATCTGTGTTAGTCTATCTTTTTTTAATAAGCAGCCATCTGGGACATCCTCTCCCTCGCTGTAATCTCCTGTCCTCTCCCCGTCCTCAGGTATGGTGAACCGGGAGGTTCTGGAGCAGGTGGAGCGAGGCTACCGGATGCCCTGCCCTCAGGGCTGCCCCGAGTCGCTGCACGAGATGATGATGCTCTGCTGGAAGAAGGAGCCAGACGAGAGGCCCACCTTCGAGTACCTGCAGTCCTTCCTGGAGGATTATTTCACCTCCACAGAGCCTCAGTACCAACCTGGAGAAAACCTATAGCCGGAGGACGGGTTTAAAGACACATCAGTCTGTAGAAGTCTGTGTCAGTCACACATCACTTTTTTTGTTTCTTTTCAGTTAAAATATACTTTTTTTTTTTTTTAGTCCTGGTACTACAAAACATTGCTGTGTTTTTTTTTTTAAATATTTTACTTTCTTTGTGCATTTGAACAGGATGAGTAACGTCGCTGTGGTTTGGGGCACACTTCTTCATGTTTAAACATCCTAAATGTGGGGTTCTTTATTATAAATGGTTCTTTTTCTTTAAAATAAGCTGAGATTTAGCCTCCAGAAATAAAAATTAAAGACTATTGAGCAGTTGGCCTTTTATGTGATTTAATGTGGAAATCTAATGCTCATGTCCATCTCAATTGTAGCCTTTTAATTATAATAAGGAATTTGGAATAATTAAATCATTAAAAAAATAATATTTTTGATTAAACTAGGCCTAAGGAGGTTTATACTTTCAATCCATTTGAAGGTGATAATCAATAAAAGCAAATCCCACAAAACTTAAACTGATTATTTTTGAAGTGTTTCTGTGTAAAATGGTATAAAATATAAACATATTACCCATTTAGAAAGCTAATTATTTATCATTTTTATGCAGAAACACTTTTCAGAATGTTAAATAAAATCATTTTGACCTTTTTTGCATATCATCTGTGCACTTTGTGTGGCTGTGACACACCTTATCTGTGTGTTTTTTTTTTATGTGCAACAAGTTATTGTGGTATCAATGTGTTTATACCAGCTGGACATTGTCGTTAAGCTTCTTTTCTTTCCTGTCCTCCAGCCTCTGACTCAATCTCACTTCCATCTTTACAGCTGATCACTGTATAACGTGTCACTGATGTATTTGTATGACGAGGAATCGCTAAACTTATCAACTTATTGAGTATTTGCCAAGTCACCATGGCATGCTGAGTTGCTTCCAGCCAAGCACGGAGAAGGATTCATGGACAAATATTTTTTCAGAAGCTTTTTTTTAACATAAAACTGTGACTGCTCAAGAACCCTCAGACTCACCGATTCATGTAATCAAAGGGTGTCCGTCTGTAAACACTACATGTAAGACCGCTGATAGCAAATTTTTCAAGCTTTTTTCTTCATATTTTGCTCCTGAATGATCTCATTAGGACTTTTATCATGAGAACTGAACATAGAGCCTAAGAAATGGCTTTGTACATTATCAAATCTGCATTTTTTATATATATGATTGTTGATAGAAATAAAAATAAAAACTGTAAAATGCAGTTGGGGGAAAAGTTTTGTGGGAATTATGTGGAATTTGTACAATAAAAACGTGATTTTACAATGTTTAGCAACGTGTTGATGTGTTTCTTTAACTCTGGTCATATTTTAACCAGTGACCACGTGAAGTGGGCGGGGTTAACCAGTTCAGGTGACCAGAAGAAACCTCTATACGAGTGCTTATTTGAAAATGTTGCACAAAATTATTAGTTTAACGGTGAAAGACGTGCGTTTTCCGACGTCTTTGGAGCAGCACGGCTCGGATGCGATGGTAAGAAGTTTCTGCTCAAACATCGACCCGGAAAGAGTAATTCTGCTAAAAACGAGGCTTTTTTGTGTCCGTTAATGCAGCACACAGACCCGGATTACTCAGCCGCTTACGTGGTTCTGGACACGGACAGCGGGCTGAAAGGATTCGGCCTCACGTTCACTTTAGGGAAAGGAACAGAAATCGGTAAGAGGTTTTAGAAATCAGTTGCAGTTCGAAAACAAACCGCGAGGGATTGAGTGATGCATTCAGGAACTCGAAACAAGCTCGGAATTTTAACTTCTCCTATGTTACCTTTATAAAGCCTACAGAATGGGCACAGGCTAGAAAAAATGTAAGAAAAAACTTATATTAGACACAAAATACTGAAAATCACAAGAGTTGTCTTTAACATGTCACACGAGGCCATAAAATAAATACAATTTATTATACAAAATGCATTTTAATGTTTACAGACAAGTGCAAAATAAGTATGTGACATAAAAATGCAAATAACCACAAAAATAATCAGAATTTAACTAAAAGAAATGCTAAATTATCACTAAAAGACTCCATGTGAAGGCCATTAAAAATAATTAATACAAAAATGATGTCAAATTGAGAATAAAATATATATTTTAGGTTAATATAGGAAAATAAAAATGTAAGTCTTTGGGGTTTTATATGTTTCATAATTACTCAAATAGCAATTATCTGTGCTTATATTTTACATTTCAAAAATACTTTATTGTTCAACAGTTTATTTATTAACTGAACTCATGTTTGTACAGCCACCAGCTTGTTTCTGTGCTAAATTTAAAAAAAACAAAACTTTTAATAATCAGGTTTATTTACAGGAGTTTGTGTTTCTGATCGACCCTGAAGGAAACATTTACGTTCTTCTTTGCTAACATCATAATGTTTAACCTACAGCTCCATCTGGTGGCCAGGCAGTGGATTTGTATCAGATCTAGTTTACAGGTGCCATACAAGCCTGTGTTTTACTGAAAACACTCAATAAATTCAAGTTGGAGCTTCTATGAATGAATGAAGTCTTATACACAACCTCCAATGAAGGCATTGATCATTTAGTTGTTGTTGACCTGAACTCTGCAGTGGTGTGTGCTGTCCAGGCTGTGGCAGGAATGGTTGTTGGGAAATCTTTGCAGGAGATTGTGGGCAACTTTCGTAACTTTTACCGCCTGCTGACCAGTGATGGCCAAATGAGATGGGTAAGAGCAGAAAATCAGTCATAAATACCAAATTAACCCAAGTAGATCAACCTGAATCACTGCTGGACTTTTCATTTAGATCCCAATCAACTTGTAAGGTCAGTGTTTCAAGCTTCCATATCATTTAAGGATAAAAACAACAAAGAAACTTGTATATCATTGCAATACAGTCTGTTATTTCCTAATTTGCATGCTAGGAGCATCATCCTGCAGACAAAATCAGGCTATTTCTTCACTTGTTATATGTGGCTGCATAAAATGATGAAGTAATAAATAATCAACGACATTAATGCATTTATCAGTTGAAGAAGTGTCTACAGTAGTTTCTGAAACGTGTTCTCAGTTGGGTCCGGAGAAAGGCGTGATCCACCTGGCCACCGCTGCAGTCCTCAACGCTGTGTGGGACCTCTGGGCTCGAGTGGAGGGCAAGGTGGGACGTTTCTATATAAGTAACAGTTCCGTTCACGGCAGCTCGTGACTCACAATCTGTTGCCGCCGTTTTCCTGCAGCCGCTGTGGAAGCTGCTGGTCGACATGGTGAGTCATAAATAAAGGAGCTCCCTGATTTATTGTCCAGGATGTGATCACAGGGGAGACGTCTTAGTCTCGTCTTCCATTCAGGATCCGAAGCTGGTTGTTTCATGCATCGACTTCAGATACATCACTGATGTTCTAACAGAGGAGGAAGCTCTGGGTGAGACTTGTTTGTGGCCTAGTTTTAGATCAGAATAATAAGGTTCTGTTAACTAATATTCTTTATGCTTTTCTTTTTTTATCCAGACATACTTGTGAGAGCACAGGAGGGCAAACAACAGAGAGGTGAGTGCACTGAAGAGCCATTAATTTAATGTCTAAATGGGGTTTGGGTGAATTAATAGCCTGTTCAGATGCTAACTGGAGGGCTTTTAGTCAGCATAAAAAGCTCCACTAAGCTCTAATGAGGTTCATTTCCTCCCGTGGGATCATTTCTCTCACCTGCCAGAGGATCAGATGTTGAAGGAGGGTTATCCTGCGTACACCACCTCCTGTGCTTGGCTGGGATACTCAGACCAGCAGCTCAAGCAGGTCTCTGCTCTATAAAACACGCAGCATTCTGTTCACGTCACATCGCTGCGTTTTAATGATACCGTGTGCTTTCTCAAGCTTTGCACAGATGCACTTAAAAACGGTTGGACCAAGTTTAAGGTGAAGGTCGGTGCCGACCTGGAGGACGACACGCGTAGATGTCGCCTCATCAGACAGATGATTGGACCCAATAACACCTTAGTGAGGATGTTTTATCCCCTATTTGGAATTAAGTTTAAAAAAACTATATGTTTAAAACAATTGCTTTGTTTTTTGTGTGATAGATGATTGATGCCAACCAGAGATGGGATGTAGCTCAGGCCATCAGCTGGGTGTCCAGACTGGCTGAGGTCAACCCTCTTTGGATCGAGGAGCCGACGTCTCCAGACGACATCCTGGGTCACGCTGCGATTTCTAAGGTCAAGTAGTTTTAGTCTCCAGGGTTTGGTGCATGAACACAGGATGAGTTAAATTTAAGTTTTGCGTACAAATATTGTAGAAAGCTAAATTAAAATAATGACTCATTTTAGATCATCAGTATTTAAATTCTACAATTATTGATCAAAAATAGCTTAAAAAACGCATCAGAAACCTGAATATTATGTGCAAATCTGATTTAATCTATTTATTTTTTGATTAAAGACTCAGACCTCTGGGTTTCTTCTTGCAGGCTTTGGCTCCACTCGGGGTTGGAGTGGCTACAGGGGAGCAGGTCAGACCTCCAGCCGGTTCCTCTGAAGCACAGAAGGGATTTTTGAGAGTCTGGATTTGTTTAATAGTGTTTTTTTCTTCTTCCAGTGTCACAACAGGGTGATGTTCAAGCAGTTCCTCCAGGCTTCAGCGCTGCAGTTTGTTCAGATAGACAGCTGTCGGCTGGGCAGCGTCAACGAGAACCTGGCTGTGCTGCTGATGGCCCACAAGTTCAAAGGTTAAAGTCACGGGATAACAACCAAACAATGCCTTATATTAGTTCTTCATTTTATTGCACTTTTTTAAGAGAGAGACCTCATGAGGAACTTACCCAAAAAGGAAATTACTTAAATGTTTGTAAAAAGTGTGGAAAATCTGAAGTTATATTAGATTTTATTTTTATTGTTGAACAGATTATTTTCCATAGTAAAACTTTTTCTGGTTTATTAGAATTTTATCATTCTATTACTGCAGTGCCTTAACCCTTAATAGAGCACAACTTTACTGGGAAAAAAACTTAACAAAGTTTTAAAATCATTTCAATAAATTTGGGGATATTTCTTCAACATTCCTACCTTACATATTTGTTCTGAATATTAATATTTTACATCATTATTACTTGCATTAGATTATAAATATTGCACCAATTAAAAAATTGTAAATTTCCAGAACAGAACTGTCTATATTTGTAATATTTAGTGCTATTTTTTGTGTTTGTTGTTTAGTTCCTGTGTGTCCCCACGCTGGAGGAGTCGGTCTGTGTGAGCTGGTCCAACATCTGATTCTGTTCGACTACATCTGTGTGTCGGCGGATCTCAGCAACCGGTGAGAGCAGGAGGGATGGATTTGATCCAAAAGCATCGATTTAACTTACTGAAACAAGCTTGAATGTTTGTACAGAATGTGTGAATATGTGGACCACCTTCATGAGCACTTCACTAGTCCGGTGGTGATAAGAAACGCCCACTACATGCCCCCGAGGGTAAGGGAGCTTATTAAAGCACATTAAGTCAGTCCTGCTACTGTTTCAGATTCAAACTGTTTTCTGATTTTAGGATCCAGGATATTCTTGTGAGATGATGGAGTCATCAGTACAGAGACACCAGTACCCTGAAGGAGATGTTTGGACACAAATGCAGATCTAAAATAAGGACTAAAATTTAAAGAGTTGTTCAGAATTATTGAAGTGTGATTTTGTGGAAAGGTTATGAACATTTTAATATCTAATATAGGTTTGAAGCACCTTAATCTGGAGAAACATTAGTTCTGACCAGACAGACTGGCAAGCTAACGGCTAATTTGAGCAGGAACAAGAACAAAATGTCTTGCATTTTAAGACGGCTTTCATTTTTAGAGGAAATTTGTTCAAACACTTGTTTACAATTTTTTTTCTGGCAAAAAAATATTACGGTATCCCAGCTAATGGTTACGAAGGCCGAACAGGAAGTGCTAAAGCTAGCTGCTGCTATTAGTATTTACAGATAACTCTTTTAATAAAACATATTAATATGAAATTATTAGCTATGTAAAAGGTTTAAAAAGCTCTTCGATGAGCCTGGTTATAGTTTAGATTAAAGACAGAATTCTAATGTTTTTAGCCCTGCTCAGGCTAGCTGTTAGCTTGTAAAGGTCAGAATTTTTTTTACACAGGCAATTCAAACAGCTAAAAAAATAACTTTCAGAGCAAAACCCAACTGCAAAAATCTGAACAATTGTTTGAAACATTTCATTGTTCCAAGCAAACATGTTTTATGCTAGTTAGCAAAACGCTAACTGATTTGTAATATTTCTCCCTGAACTTCATGATTTAAACTTTGTTTTTTAAAACTTTTTTTGTAAAAAGTCTGTACAACTCAAGTTAGTACGAAGGATTCAACTCTTTATTTACAGAATTAGAATAAAATGCATAGGGTTTTTTAACATCAGGAGGAAAATAAGTAGAAAAATGTTTTTTCATACTGAAAAAAACTTTTCAGCAATAAGTTCAAGAAGGTTTAAAATACTTTTTTTTAACCAGAATCACACTTTGCTACTTCCTGTAATTTAGGGTACAATTTAAAAATACAAAGTGTAGGAAGTGAAACACACAAAACGTTCTTTGTGTTTCACACTGCCATCTGCATCTTGATGGCGGGATGTGGGTTGTAGTCACAGATCTCAAAGTCGTCCACCTGGAAATCATCGATTCTTTCCACTTGTCTCTTTATTTTCAGTGTTGGGAAAGAGCGCGTCTCCCTCTGAAGCTGCAGAATCAAACAGATCGCCTAAGCGTGAAATCAAACAGAGCAGAGATCATTTTATAAAAGTGTGTTTTTAACAAACCCACCTGCACATTTAGAGGTTCGATATGGTTGACGTAAACGTGAGCGTCTCCCAGAGTGTGAACAAAATCGCCAGGCTAAAAGATAAAACGCAGAGAGGTGAGGTGATGAAACGCTGAAGACAAAACCTGGGGGAGATTTCAGCAGCTTTACCTTGAGTCCTGTAATGTGTGCAATCATGTAGGTGAGAAGAGCGTAGCTGGCGATGTTGAACGGCACCCCCAGACCCATATCAGCTGATCGCTGGTACAGCTGACACGACAGCTCACCATCACAGACGTAGAACTGACAGAGGGCGTGGCAGGGGGGCAGCGCCATGAGGGGGAGGTCTGGAACAGACCGACTTTAAATCAGAGTCTGAACCCAACCTTAAACACTGATGGTTTCAGGAAGTTACTCACCTTTAGGGTTCCAAGCACACATGATGATCCGCCGGTCCTCTGGGTTCTTCCTGATGGTGTCGATGACTTTCTGCAGCTGATCGACTCCCTGTCCTGTGTAATCTGTCAGAAGAATCATGAAAACAACAGAATCAGCTGTTTGAGGGTCCTCACTGTGGACAGGTGTGAGGAAAGGAGCATGAATTAACTTCAGAGTCAAAAACATGATGAATCCTGATCATAAAGCGTCTTCTCTACATTTTTATCGTTTACTGGAATGAAAACATTCTCCTTTCATTGGATCCAAAACAGAAACTTAAATAACTTAAAATAACTCTGCATCATCAGACTGTGCTGCACAGCCATAACTAAATATGTGTTTTGCCCTCATCCTGGCAATTTTACTTAAGAAGGTACTTTAACACACACACACACAAAAATAATCTATTAGTACATTTTGCAGATGTTTGCAGACTAAAGCGTGCAGTGAATACGTAATCTCCCTGCAGAGAAACCTTTTACCTGTATGCATATCTTTATACTCTGCACCAAAGTGCCTCCACTGGAAACCGTACACTGGTCCCAGGTCCCCCTCCTCTCTGTCCGTGAAGCCCAGGTTATCCAGGAAGGCTCTGGACCCGTTGGCATCCCAGATCTTCACACCCTTCTCTGACAGCTCCTTGGCATTTGTTGATCCCTAGACAGAAGCATCACACGTTAGAGCCTCAGTAACGTGCACAACAATGGAGGAGCCTCCATCAGCCTCACCTTGATAAACCACAGCAGTTCTTCAAGAATCCCTTTCCAGAAAACTCTTTTGGTTGTCAGCAAGGGAAACTGGTCTGCAATCACAAAGACAAACCAGCTGGGACACTAATGCAGATCACAAACGATGGCAGATGACCTTACAAACATATCTAACATTACATAACACACCAGAAACGGGAAGGTTTGACACAAATCAACAGTTGGAAGACGTATAATTAACAGAAGACACGTAAACATCACGTTTTTATGAGCGATCACTGCAAGGACGTTTGCTTCCTGGTGAAGCAATGAGTAGTTCTGGACAGTTTGTTCTTTTCTGAATGTTTTCAAGCGTTTCTTCTTCTAATTAGCAGTAAATGTGTCAACAAGCTGTACCTCGCAGACTGTATCTGACTTGAGCTCCAAACACAGAGAGGACTCCGGTCCCGGTTCGGTCTCCCTTCCTGCGGCCGATCTGAATGATGTGCTCGACCAGATCCAGATATCCACGTTCGTCGCACAGAAAACCGGATTTATTCTTCTCCTCCTCCGGTTTCTTCTCCTCCTGTTCGCAGGCGGCCTCCGACTGCATGTCTCCGGTGTGTATTTCGGAAGTGGCGGGCATTTTAAACAACTACCGACCGATTTAGGAAGGATAAAGGAACCAGTTGACTTTCCCGGGTGAGTTTTGACACCGAGATACGCCCCTTTTGTTAAGAACCAATAGGAGGGCGAGACGATGGTCGAAATCTCGCGTGAGTTCAGAAAAGAGCGCGGTCTTTTTGACAAAACTTTATTGGTAAAGCAACGATATCATGTTTTGGGTTTGTTGAGCATTTTTGATCAAATTACAGAAAAAAAAACCCCATTTCTTCCAAACATACTAACGACAACAAATCAAAAATATATTTCATGTGCATCAAAGAGACCCTTTAAAAACAGAACATTCAATAAGTTTCCTCCTGAATACTCAAAACCTGTTCAGTATACGTCCTAAGTAGTAGTTAGAAACAAAGTCAATGAAAGACAAACTCATCATGGAGTCTAATTCAAAAAACAAATGGTCCCTTTAAACAGCAGCAGTCATCCCATACAGAAAAATACAAAACACCTTTATTACTAATGGATATTTAAAAAAATAAAAACCTGCAGTTGGTAAAGAAATTAGAGCTAAAAATGTGTTTTATATCAAACACGAATAACACTTCCAAATATAATCACGTCCTCCGAGCATTCCTGTAGTCTGTTTATTTTTCTATGTGTTCTTCACTTCAGAATCTGGATCCTACTCGTACTTGTGGACATCCCTGTCTTCCTCAACAGATGTTTCTTCCTCTGGGATCAGCGTTAGGGTTAGGTTCACAGCAGTGGATCTGCTTCAGGTTTCAGTGCCTAAAAAAAGGATCAAATGTTTGAATTAAACAGAACAGCTGTTGATACATCAAACATAGATCTTGGAGGTCACTTAACATATGATTTGAATATTTTCTGCCAAAAAAATTAACTTAAACCTTAGAGCCTTAACATTGTATTTAATTCTAGTCTATGTATGTCCCATTTGTCTATAATGCAGTTTATTACTGGAAACTTTCTGGTAGAATGAAAAATACATAGGACATGATCCATGTTGTAATGTTTGTGTATTTTTAACCATTTTACTTCTGTGTGGTGGTTTGTCTCAGCAGCACACTTCACACATGTGCTGCCTGAAGGAGGCT
Organism: Callopanchax toddi; assembly: GCA_006937965.1. Lineage (NCBI taxonomy): Eukaryota > Metazoa > Chordata > Actinopteri > Cyprinodontiformes > Nothobranchiidae > Callopanchax > Callopanchax toddi. Next base: position 188,451 of record SSNR01000307.1, on the reverse strand, counting down.
CTTCTTCAGAGGGGGGGGGAGGGTCTTCTTCAGAGGGG
>SSNR01000307.1:168172-187840 GCA_006937965.1 Callopanchax toddi | reverse complement strand
TGTCTGGAGGCGCTCAGAAAGTGGAGATTCGAGCATGGCTGGGTCTCCTGTTGCACACCAGCTCTCATTGTATGCTGCAATAATCTACAGGAAAAATATGCAGAAATATTACAATTTGCTACCAATCTTACCGCTGCACGAACAAACGAGGCCGATTATGGGGCGCCATTTGTAAAGTCAAACAGTCCCAACTTAAGAGAAACATTTTGGGTTAAGGGGGAAAATGGGAGCTCATATTTTCATCATTTTATTCATACATTTATAAATGCCAAAGTTGCCAACTAAATATTTAGTTAGCTAGCTAAATATTTAATTTAGAGTTAAATATTTGTTTAACAAATTAAATATTTAGCTTTGACCTAAATATTTAGTTTGTAAATAAATATTTAATTTACTAACTAAATATTTATTTTACACACTAAATATTTAGCTCCAAATTAAATATTTATTTCCCAAAATAAATATTTAGCTAAATATTTCTTTGGCTAACTAAATATTTAATTTCTAGCTAAATATTTAGTTTGTCAACTAAATATTTGGCTCCAAATTAAATATTTAGTTTGCTAAATAAATATTAATTTTCAGAACTAAATATTTAGTTTGCAAACTAAATGTTTAGCTCCAAAATAAATATTTAGCTGGGATCTAAATATTTATTTGGGGAAATAAATATTTAATTTGGAGCTAAATATTTAGTGTGTAAAATAAATATTTAGTTAGTAAATTAAATATTTATTTTACAAACTAAATATTTAGGTCAAAGCTAAATATTTAATTTGTTAAACAAATATTTATCCCTAAATTAAATATTTAGCTAGCTAACTAAATATTTAGTTGGCAACTTTGACATTTATAAATGTTTGAATAAAATGATGAAAATATGACTTTGAAAAACGAGCTCCCATTTTCCCCCTTACGATAAATAACCTTAAGTTACTCTTAAGTTGTGACTGTTTGACTTTACAAACGGCGCCCCATAGCCGATAGCTTACCCGGTTTACTTCTCTTTTCCTGATGACGGAGCTAGCGCTACTACCCGGTGCTAACGGTGTAGCGCAGAGTGTGCACGCTTTGATGTTTTTGGCTGTAGTCGTGGAAGAAGATGCATCGGTTTGACAGGTCCCAGGAGGATATTTAGTTGGAATCTGTGCACCATCTTTAAAGTCCAACCTGTGACTGTATTGATTTGCCCAGGCCGTGTAGTGGGAGTAGCAACTTTCTTCAAAGTGGTCGCTGCAGATCCGCGATGAAGGAGTTGCCTTAAAGTTCGCCCTCGTCCGCGTCACAAACCGTGTCCATGCCTTTAAGGTTTCCGGGGTTTGGGGGAATTTGTGCATGGCTCTGACATTTGGCTCGTGTTTTTTGCTGCAGCCGTAAATAACGCATTTATAACTCATCCTGACCACGAAGCGGAACAAAACACAGCTGATCACGTAGTTTTCAAGGAGGAGGTCTGGTCCAAGTTGTTGATTTTAAATGGCATGGCCTCGTACAGCGTCATCAAGTGACGTATGCGGAAAAAAAGTTATTCGGGAGGAGGGAAATCGAGTTTTTTATGGCAAACTGTGGCTACATACAACTTTGATGCTTAGTCTGGCCAGCCCAGTACTTTTAAAGGTACAATAAAGTATTTGGTAAACAATGTAGCTTAAAGAGCTGCCTGCACAGAAATCCACTCTGAGGCTGTCTGAAATCAGAGTCTAGTTCAGAGAGCAGCATGAAGTGTCAGAGATCAGTTTGAGATCTGAAAATCCTCAGCGGCCTATTAAATCTTTCAAAACAACAACAACTAAAAACATCCAAATTCCTCCAGGAATTCTCTCCCAAGTGCATGTGCTGAGTGAAACATGGAGTCCAATCACCCTATAGGAGCAGCTTCAGCTCTGAGGTCAAATCTAGTTCACACCCTGCATCCTGTTAGCCAGAGGGATGCTGTGGTTGTACAAGACAGCAGCTGGATGGAGGAGGCTTCCTGAAGCAGATCTGGCTCTGATGGATCCTCAGCTGAAGAGGATTTGTCTGAATTGTCCTCCTGCAAAGCAGTTTTCCTAAAATATTCTTATATGTGCACAGACACAGAGATTCATAGATTCATGAGCTTCTGCTGCACATCTCTGAGACTTTTAAAGTAAAACCAAACCTTAAATAATAAAGAAGTAAAGCCACAACAACATGTAGAAGTGTAGAAAGCCTTACAGGAGTCTGGTCCTCTCTCTGAATGAAGATCTGGGTAATCCATCTGCTCCTTTTCTTTGGCCTGCTGCATCTCCCCCTGAAATAAACCCATCTTTTAAAAGTTGCTATTAAAATTAATTAAACACAGGGAGTACTGTTAAAATATATATTTTTTCATCAAACTCTGTCACTGCAAACATATTATCTGTGCAAAAATAAGAGCTAAATGTTACTAAAAGCAGCACCCTCTCCTTGCTGATGTGTATCAGAGCCTCCATCAGCCGTCGGTGCTTCTTCTCCATTCTGCCACCTGCTTCACTTCAACTTTGCTTTATGTCCTCAGTACAAACTGCTCTCTGGCTGCAGAACGATCTGAGTTCCTCTTGAACCCTTTTAGGTATTTAGCTGTGTTTTTTTAGCTGACGTCTGACTTCTCAGCACATCAGTGGAGGAGGAGAGTCAGAAGCACCACACTGACCTCAGTGATGCACAGAGCATGATTCAGAAACCACCTCATGCTGCTTCAACACGTGGAAGACATGCAAAAAGACATTTTTTATTAAAATATGTTCAACCTCTTAACAGGGTCCTATTTGATCACTTGTGTGCTTTAAATTGTGATTTGCAGCCCGAACCTGAAAGTTGGTGTTTTTTTATAACAAGGTTTTTTTTTTTAAGTTTTAAAAAAGTGCATTTTAAAATAAAAACAATTAAATAAATGCTTTAAAACTGTTAATAAAAATGCAGGAAAGTGTCTTTTTAAAAGCCTCCAATTAAACTCAAAGGTTGAAAGTTTAAAAAATATATTATGACTCAAGAATAAAACTATCCACAAGGGGGCAGTGTTTCCTCAATATTTAACTGAAAGCATTTACCTTTTTTTAAATCAGTTAGATAACCTATGATAATATTTATTTATTTATATGAATTATAATATTTAGGTCTCAAAATGTTTTTGAGTGATGCAACTAGTCAGAAAGTCTGGAGTTAAAGAGCCAATATCAATAACATCCTGTAATAACTTGGTAAAAGTTGTTTAAATGTTAGCAAAATGATTAAAAAGAAAAGCTCAAAATACTGCTTTGATTTTTAATTAGAAAATAAGTCAAGTAGTTTTATCTGAAGGACTTTTAGAGGACAGATCATCTGTAGAAGGAAAACTGAACAAAATGTCTGCACAGAATTAAACTGAACAGTGGAGCAACATTTACTAGAAAAGTGATGCTTTCTAAACCAACCAGAAATCTGAAGCTTGTGTGATTTTCTGCAAAACTAAAATCACAAAAGTGTAAAATACATTTTTACCTCAAGGACTTTGAAGATATCAGATTCCAGAGGGTTTGAGGAATGAGAGCGGCTGCTTCCTCGAAGGAGATTCTATTTGTATGGATCTGCTGATCCTGTTTGTGCATTTGATTTATTTGGTTGCAGCATCCTTGCAGATCAGATTAAGATGAACATTGCTTACTGTCTCACATACCTGTCTGTCTGCAGAGCTCTCCTCAGGTAAAACTGCTCTAATCTCCACCAGACCGACACTAAGCCTCGACCTCCAGCAGGGACTCAGACGGCTAATAAGCTCCATGTTGGAGGCAACAGATAAAGAATGTACTCTAATTTAATAGCTGATTCTTTAATGTATTTTTTGCCACTGTTTTCAGTTGATCTCCACATAAAATAAGCATTATGTTGCAAAGGGGAATTGTGTAATCCTCATGGGACAAGCCTGGATTTATTCTGCTAATTTTTTAGCATTCAAACCTCTGGCCAGATATTGTGTATGAGCCTCTCGTTCTGCAACAAAAATAAAAACGACCAGAAGCACTAAAAAGAAACTCCAGAAGAGTGAGGTCTGAGAAAATGAAGATCAACAACTTTACAAATGTGCTTTTTTTTTTAAAAAAAAATAACTTTATTGTGTAATCAAGCAGCCCTCTCCATAAAAATCACCACTCCCTTTCAGTTTTAGAGTTTTGTGTATCAGGACATCATCTGGTCTTTATCAGGTTCTAACATGATTCAAATCTAACCTCAAATGTATAAAAACACAAAATTCACCCTGTCATTGTTTTTTATTAAATAAAACCCAAGGCAAAAATGAAAAAGTTGTAAGAAAAACTAAGTCCACTCCTATGAGTTTAAGAGAGAAGGTATCAGCCAGGAGCTGCTGATCATCATCAGTCAGCTGCTGGTCTGGAGCATACAGGCGTGTGTTAACACAAAACTATGTCCATCATTCTAGAGAAAGAATACCACAAGTGGAAAACACTTAGGACAGCTGCTGATCTTCCTAGAAGTCCCAGCAAGTTTGCCCCAACTTCAGCAAAATTGCAAAAAACTCAACAGCTCCATCTCAGATTTGACAGACCTCTGTTAGCAGGGTCACTTCACAGCAGGACAATTAGGAAAAAAGATGGAATAAATTTGGTTTGTCTGAAAAAGTTGAAGAAAAAAATCTCTCCAAAAAGAACAGCAGCATAACTTATGTTTGAACACCGCATCAGAGTGAACCGCAAGACTTCTGGAAAAATGTCCTTTAGGCAGATGAGACCAAAGAGCTGTTTACCCATAATGCACAGCAACATGTCTGGAGAAAAACAAACACAGAACATCATAATAGTTCATCCCAGCTGTCAGCACTGTGGTGGAGGATTGATGACTGTTTTGGGCTCCTTGCAGGCATTGCATCAATATCATGTCCTAAATTGAGACTTTCATTTTTTCATGACAAAATGATGTGACCATCGTTCTTTTCGTAACATCCTACCATGCAAGCTGCAGGGTGTATGTGGAATTCCTGAGCCTTGTTTTGATCCAAGTCCACTGCTGAAAGCTTTGACCCAGCAAATGAGATCCCAACCCCTGAAGGAGGACCCAAGATACCCGACCTGCAGCTGCTTTTTATCAGCTTGCAACAATCTGTAGAGGCCCTAACACAAACCTGCTGCTCCGATTATACCTGACAGTGAAATAACAGTTTTGAAGCCTTTAGGAAAGCAAGTAATTAGTATGTTTATCAACGCAGGCTGGTCTGGAATCTGATTTAGAGGATGTACTGGGACCAATTTTAGCTATTAGCTCTGGGTCTGAAGGCTGTGTTATCTAAATACATTGCTTCTGCCTATTCCTTTTTTGGTTGTAAATTCAAGTCTTGTTGGTTGTTTGAAAAGAAAACTAATTTTATGTTAATGTTACAAACCAAAATAAAGACAGAAAGAAGAAATAAGAAATAATAGGATGGAAAGGGAGATTTTTGTTTGGCCTTTGCTTAAAATTCAGATGATTTTTGGTTTGAATCTTTTACACACGCAACATGATGCAACCCTTCAACAGAATCCTCAAGACAGGAGAGGAAACTTCTTCACTGTTTCCTGTTAGTCTGTGAGGATGCAGCTGCTTTTTAAAGCTTTGATCTCTGATGTGCATCTGCAGGAGATTACAGACACAGGAAGTGTTGGAGTCATCGCAGCTCCTGGAAGAGTTAAAAGAATGCCTGGAAAGAGATGAGATGTGGAAGTCAGGGGAAGATCATTTCTCTGCAGCTGAAATCATTAATGAATGATCATATTGAGTCTATTTTATTTATGGCAAGATTAATAGATTTAATAGGAAAAAAGATACACTAATTACGAAACAAAAACAAATGTAAACGCAAAAAAATGATCACATTACCCAGTTTTATTTTGAAAACCACAACCGGAAGTTGACGCTTTATTGCCGCGTAACTTTATTCTGGGGACAACTTTCATCTCCAGAGATCATCTCAGACTCAAAAACCACTCTGAGCCGCAGCGAGCAGCAGAACGGAGACGATGGGATTTTAAAAGCAACAAACATGAACGCATACGCGTAGGTTTAAAAAAGTTCAAACCAGAAGGAGGAAAAACCTTTAATCTCTTCACTGGATGCTGCGATGCGCAGAAAGTGACCGGGATCCTCATCGCTTCTACGTTCCTCAACGAGTTAGAAAACGCCATGAAAGGTACGAGCTGCGAGCAAAGATACAAGCATGTTGGTTTTGGTTTTGTTTGTGATTGACAGAGGAGCTTTTTGCAGACCAGTTGCATCCCAGTGAAAATCAAATCATGTTGGGACAATTAGGCATTACACTCAAAAAAACTGTTTGTTGGACAAACTAAAAAAAGATCTTGTTTTTATTTTTATTTTTATAACGATTAAAAAAATTAAACAAAATTACATGTTTCAAATTTGGAATATTGTAAAATGTTCAGTCACATTTACACTTTATTGAATTCCATAAAATTAATCTGTAGTGTGTCTGAATTTACAACAATAGCGGTTAGCTTTTAGCGTTTTAGAGGATGTATTTCTGGGCTCTCCATCACTCTGACACGTCAGATTTCTTGGCAGAACTTTTTGCTGGCTCTGCTGCTTTTATCACCTTCAACTTTGCATTAACTTCTCAGTTGTCAGATTTGACTGTACTCCTCACTGTACGTGCACAGCTAAATTTGAACTGTGAGCGAGTGTCAGCTAGCTCGATGTCCAATCACTCCAGTTCTGAGTCATCTCACTTGTTATACACGTGAAAGTCTAGACCTCGACTGTAAGATAAACCTATTTTTTCAGATGTGTTCAAAAATAATGACATATATTCATAACAATACTGTATTCACCTAAATCAGAGTCTGATAAATCAGTAATGAGTTGTTTTATGTGTAACTTGTGCCAGTCTAGATGAATGAATCAGAACAAATAAGAACATTTACATGAATAAGTCTGGCAAATTATAAGTTAATGTTAGTCAACAAATAATTGAATATTAGTTCAACTTGTTTAGGTAAAGAACTGATAGTTGGGATGGGGGTAAACATACTTTACATCTATTTAAGTCAGTAAACAAGTTAGTTGTATTTTTTAGTGTATATCTGTTTAATTCACGTAATGAAAATGATCAAACTTTTAAGAAAAGATGTATTTATGCTTTACAGCCAAAACTTTGCTGTATTTTAGCTCAACCTCCAAGCATCAACCCCTTTAAGGAAACCTTTTGGTTCCACGAAAGCTTGATTTAGTCCATCTGAAGGAAACGTTGGTTTATTAACACTCAGGAATGTGAGGTCCACTCTGCATCAACGACTCACCATTTGATTTAACCCCCTCTGACCTCCCAACAAAAAACACACATTCATCCCTCTCTGCCTCCCTTATCTCCCTCCCCTCTGCTCCATCTGTCTGCCATTATCAGCGATGTCCTCCTTGTTTTGCTCCAGTTTTCATTGTAGTGCAGCAGCAGAGTGTAATTAGGGTTTACTGTCAACAAACCAGTGAAACCACAGCCCATTGTGTTCCTGGGATCACCGATCTCCACACATAAACACACAGAGACAAAAGATGAAACCATCTCACTTCTGAATTCGTGTTGGCCTCCTTTCTTAGACATGAGTCCAGCTTTTTTATTGGAATTATTTAGTTGATTTCTTTTGCTTGAGGAATCCTATCAGCTGCATTTAACACAACACACACACACGCCACGTAATTTGTGTAAATTAATAGAGTTTTTCTGATTTCGTCACACAGACGACTTTGGAGACGAGGAGGAAGTACAGTCTTTTGGATACAAGAGGTTCGGTGAGTGCATGAGAAGTGACTTTTACTTTGTTTTTCTTAAAGCTGGAGGAGAAGTCAGCTCCGTTGGAGCTCTGATTATAAAACTTTTATGGTCTTTCAAATAAATTGCCATCACTAAAAGGCACTAAGTGTGTGGCCTTAAGTCTTTCTCCTTTTCTGCTGCTGCTTCCACGGGATTACCTGATATTTACAAGCATGCTGCGATAATTGAGCCTACTAGTTGTTTTGAAAGCATCATCACTGATATTTGGCTCTAGAAATGACGGTTGCGTGATTTGAGTTGAAAATAAACATGGCTGCCAGCCTGTGAGGTCCAGCTCACCACAGGCACATTGACTGCTGATGCAGCTCGCCAGATCAAGAAGTTTTTAGAAAGTCTTTTCTGTCATTTATCCACTCAAACTGAATCAATTAAGCCCGATGACTCACATAAACATGCCTGAGATCTAAAAAATGTGGCTACTCAAAATGAAATTGTAGTTATGGGTTTGTTTTGGTGGAAAACAAAGATGGAGTTGATATGGATTTCTTTTCAGTTAGAATTTTTTTTTATTTTAGTAGATTTGCAATAGTGAACCAAGTCAAAATTCATATATGTGTAAAGATGGACCTATACTGCATCCAACCTCTAGGGGGCACTCTTTGACTGTTGGCTTTAACTTGAAGTATCTGTGTCTGGTTGATGGTCCAGAATAATTAATCCTGCAAAAAAATTAAATAATTAATGTAGTTTGGGTTTAAATCAAGCCACAGAAACAGCAATTTTAATGCAAAGTGACATTCTGTGAAAAATGTATAAACAATGAATATCTTACCTGTTGTAGATGACGCTTAGAACAACCTCAGCATGGACAAACAGCATTTATACAGATGGTCATAATGACGCCAGTTCTAATGTAGATTATACTTTTTAAAAGTCTTTTTACAAGAATGATTTAACAATTTATGCTAATATTATGTCATAAACCTTCATATTGCCATAAATTTAGCCATACATGTTTGTTTTTTTAAACATAGAATTCTATGGTTATTTAAAACAGAAATTAGTGAATGATCTGTAAAAATAATGGTCACAATTTCATATTTCTGCCAGACTAATATCTCCATACTGTTGAATTTAACTCCTTTAACACAGAAGACTGTGGCTAATGCTGGACTCTAATATACCATTAATGCTAACACATGATGGGTTATAAATTACATTGTTCCATATGTATTTATAAGATAGGAGTTTATCCCTACAGAAGTATTCCTTACTTTAACAGTGTCACTGCTTAGTTGTGGAGTGCCCCAAGGCTGTATGTTTGGTCCCATTCTTTTCATATAAAATATGTAAATAAATAAGTTCAAGGCCCTTTTCAGAAAATGTAATCATTCTTTGCAGATGACATTCAGTACTATTTGCTATTTGGTTTTTGAAAGATTTTTCTAAAACACTAGATTAATACTTCCTTCATCTGAAGGAAAATACCATAACCCGTATCTTTGTACTCTGCTGGGAGATGAGGGGTGGATTTTATTGAGACTCCATGTTCACTTGACTAACATTTTATGAAACGATGCAGCCCTTCCTTAATAACATCCTGGTTTTTAGTGAACTTTAGTCTGAATTGAACCATAACTCATGAAAATGCCATCATGTGAATTGAATGATCAGGACTATGCCTATGAGCACATGCATTCAGATGTTTGGATAAAGATCTAAAAGTGTCACCAAAGGGCAAACTTTCTTTAACGCACACTAAAACACATCATAATTATCCTCCCTGGGGACCTGAACCATGCTCCATCACTGTTTTGTAGCTCTAAGGTTGATCTGGGAGTCTCTGTTTGCAGGGTGTTGTTTCACTATGACTCATTTACTCAAAAATTGGCCGAAGTCCGTGAGAGGCCATGTGAGGCAGCAGACTACTCTGTTTAACTCGACACCATAGGGATGGATTTAAACTGTGTTGGAACACAATCTCTTTCATCCGAGTCACCCGATTCAAGACGTCCTGTTTGTCTTTCTCTGTGAGCGCGTGCAACTTCTGCGCATGGATTTGATTAGAGAGCTTTGGGGAGGGGGTCCGACTTACTTTTTAACTCATGTTAGTATGAGTGGAAGGAGAGCGTCCTCTCAGAGACGGGGCAGCTGTTGGGAACAGCCGGCTCCGAGGGTTTATTGTGCAACAGAGCTGCACGCATGCGAACCATCACAGGCCTTCATTCTTCTACCGTTAGTGCTGTAAATGTGGTTCTCAGGGGGAAACTAATGCTTAGTTCCTCTTCATGTTTGGTTTTAATTCGTCTCCCAGGACAATGATAGTGTTTAAATTGTTGAGACGTGTCAATGTTGTCTCCCAGTGAGAAACAGAACACTCAGTCCTGATGGTTTGATGCAGTGAAAGTGGTTTTTATTTACAAGTTTAAATGTTGAGTTTGTCCCCTTTTATTCAACGTCCGCTGTTCTACGGGAACCACTGAGACAGGAATGGGATTAAACCAGCAGGTAAAGCAGTTTCTCATGTTGGACTGTAGAATTTACCGTTTTATATCCTGAATATGAACATCCGAGCCAGTGAATGTGTTGCAGTCTATAAATAATAAACGGTTGAGAAACTATTTTAAATAAATCAAAAACTTCAAAGCAAAACTGTGGGACACTCCAGTTCCTTGTGACAAAAAAAACTTGAACTGATCATTTCGGCCATCAGCCTTTGTCAAGATCGACAAACCAGTCCCAGAGTGTTGGACGTCCTATAAACAAACAACACTAAATAATCAGGCCAACTTTGAATCCAACTTTAGAAACACAGAAAAGTTTAAACAACAAAACCAATTCTATGGTTGAACCCAGAAATTTACTGAGGGATTCCCGGTTGGACTGCATGGTGGCGCAGTTGTTAGCACTGTTTCCTCGCAGCAAGGCGGTCGTGGGTTCACGTCCCAGTCTCTCCACGGGGAGTTTGCATGTTCTCACCGTGCATGCATGGGTATTACCCTGGCTTCCTCCCACAGGCCAAAGACATGCAGGTTAGGTCGATTGGTTGTCCTTTGGTGTGACTGTGTGTGTGAATGGTTGTTCGTCTCTATGTGGCCCTGCGATGGACTGGCGGCCTGTCCAGGGTGTCCTCCACCTCCCTGTATCCTCTGTGGAGGATACAGACGATTCATGGTCGAAACACCTGTTGTGAATTTATGAGTGGAGATTTGTAACTATTGTAATTTACGTTTTAAATTAAAAGTTTTTTCTACATCATCTCACCTTAATTTAAATTTCTTGTATAAATGCTTGTGTTAGTTTTGTGAATTTAGATTTGACATTTTATTGGTTATTTGAACATTTTTCAGCTTATTTAAAGGATTAATTAAATTACAATGACATGATGTTGAACCTAAAAGTAGCTAACATTGATTTTACAGCAGCAGACAGACCTATTAACAGAATGCACATCATTTATCACACCACATATAGTACATTAACTCCCCATAACCATAAATAATCCACCCTGCTCATGACCCTTCTCAGTCTAGCTGTTTCTTTACTGAGGTTGTTTTAAGACCTATCTACAGCAACTGCCTCAAAGTAAAAAAAAACTCTGGAGGCTTTTCTTAATTTTACTAATAATTTAATTTCAAAAAGCTTCAAAGCTTGTTGACCTAATATGGAATAATTTACTGGAAAAAAAGTCGTTAAAACTAATTTTATAGTAGAATAAATTTGGAAACACTATTGAAGAGTTACGTATTTTTAATAAGATTTACATCTATGGAAATAAATGGGAGTCAGTTCTAATGGGCTCCATCACTGTAGTGTACGTTGTTGAAACCACTAGTTGTTCTGTCAAAGCTGTTTTTCATCAACTCAGACAATTTATTATGTTCTTTTACTCTTTATGAAAGAAAATAAATTAAAACACACCAGGGTTTGAATGATCCTCTGTTAAACATCGAGTCTCTGACTGATCAGTGCTCCTGTTTCTGTTTGAGGTATCATTTAATTTAGTTAAGATTAAATTCATACATAAGATCACGGTTTGGCAGGCTTCCTGGTTTTCTGTAGGGATCATATAGGAGTTGTGTTTGGAAAAATGCACAGTGTGTAACGTCAACACACAGCTAGTAACACAAAGTGACCAGGTGTTGAAAAGGAATGTTAGCAGAATGACAACCTGAACCCTAAAACAATGAGCTGTTTCAGATCCATCTCAATTCATACACACACACACACACACACACACACACACACACACACACACACACACACACACACACACACACACACACACACACACACACACACACACACACACACACACACACACACTCCAGTTCATACACTGAGCCGAGTCATATGGTAATCCCATTGTACTCCTCGCCAAGGTAAATCCAGTCCAAATTCACTTCCTTGCTGCTCAGAGTTGAGACATTTGTTTTTGTGTGACATTAGAAGGCCATCGGAGTAAAAACGAACTCTGAGCTCTGGAGGAACTCTTCCTGTCTGGTTAGAGCTGCTGGTTTGAGTCAGTGGATGTTCTCGTTGACTCGCTTCAATCCCGAAAAGTAGACAGATTTTTAAATGGCAACAATCAAGAGAACAAATTGTTAGCTGCCCAATAACCGTCCATTCATCATCATCTCATATCCAAGGCTGGGTATGGACGAAGAATCCAGGTGGGATGTTCAGACATCTCATTCCAGTCTGTGGATCAGCTGTGACTCGAGGCGTCCCTGATGATGTTCAGAGCTCATCTTCTGCACCAGTTCAGGAAGAGTTGCTGTACAGAGGTCAGGGGTGTCCCGACGACCCTCTCTGCAGTGCCTTTACTGGGGAACCACAATAGCATGCTGAACATCAGCACACTTAGTGATTCGTCTGCAGGATGAGCATCTCCTGTGGGTTTTCTCCAGATACTCTAGTTTCCCTCCAAAGTCCAAAAACATGCCTAGGAAGGAGGGCTGTTTGTCTCCATGTGACCCTGTGATGGACTGGGTGACTCATCCAGGATGTAGTCCACCTCTTACGGAGTTTTACAGAAGTTTGTCCCGACTCCAGATGAATGATGGAAGTGCTGCATTTGACAAAGTAAACACACCAGAAGTTAAACTAAGGTGTCCTGTGCTCTGGCTGTCTCAGGTTGAGGATAAATAGTAGTACGAGTCAGTCCTCCTGGGACGTTCTCTGACGTTTTTGATGGAGGTCTCACTCCCACCGCTGTCTCCTGTTCCCACACATGTGGATTCAGAGGTTCTGGGCTCAGGAGGGCTGCGGTTGGCGTGGAACCCTGAGTTGCACTTCGTCTATTTCCTGCACTTGTTATGGTTTCTCCGGCGAGGCCCTGAAACATTCCAGGAGCCGAGCGCGATACCGGGGCGTCCGCACCTCGAACCAGCTGTGTCAGCACAGACCGGCTCGGTTCAGGCCTGTGGGTCTCAGCGCGCCCTGGCTTTTGAACGACACCTCATCCATCCTGGTTAACAGGGATTCACACTCACTGACGCTAACATGGGTTTCCTCACATTTTCTCTCCTAAATCTTTTCTTTTTAAACATTAGGAAAGCTTGTGATCACTTCATACATTTGTGAGGTGTACGATTCCTTTTTTCCACGTGTGCCTTACCACCATATTTCCCTCTAAGACCCTCCTGTCAGATTCCCTTTGCAAACACATTCATCACACATGTGGATCTGACTTTCCTATGATTGATCCTCTTTTTGCTGCTGGTTTTTGCATTTTCTTTCCAACAATCTCACTCTGCAGTGGCTTTTACTTCACTTCGCTTTACATCATAACCTCATAGTGACCATAGAGCTGAGATGAGAAGCCTGAACTTTAAATCTGATCTGACCATTCAGCGGTTTAACACCTTAAACAGAGGCGGAGAATCGCTTATCGAGTCACCTGTTAGAGTGAAGCAGACCGAGCAATAAAACGTCGCCTTTTTTCTTTATGTGCTCCGCTTGTAAAAATCAAAGCACGTTTAAAGGCTTTCTCGAACTTCAGAGGGAATTTGATTGAATTAAATTTAGACGTCATGTTGAGAAGAGGAAGATGTTTTTCATATCTTGGTTAAAAGAAGAAAATGGCTAATTTAGTAATATGTTAACAGAGACTCATGTCACAAACTACATCTAACGCTTGTTCCCGTTTACTAGTGATTTAATAAAACACTGTTAATTTCTTGTTTTGTCTTATTTCACTCAGTGTAAACAGCAGATATTACGGTTTCTTTACATCTGGCAATATGAGCAGGAGATTATCACTTTTTTTCCTCCAAGTCCTCAAAATTTTGAGTAAAAATGTCACAATTAGTGGTGAGTAATAGGACCCGAACGTTGGAACGATGGGTGGAACGTCAGGATAACTCGACTAAAGCAAACAGGCCAGGATTTACAGCGTAGGGCCTGTGAAAATGTTTCATGAATTCCATGTTATTAATTTCAGTTTTTAATAATAAAAAAGTTTAAGTTTTATCATTTAACCACGTTTTTCTACTAAAATGGGTATAATTAAATGGTTGATCAATAAAAATTTCAACTGTTAAAAAAAATATGAAAAAATTTATGGTTTTTTTTGGTCAAATTTCAACAAAAATAAAGCAAAAGGTGTTTCGGTTCAACAGGATATTTAATAAGGTGTTCCAAAACATTATGCTTTGGGGTAAATTACAATTTCCTCATATACTTGCTTTTGTTTTATTTTATAAAATAAAAACATTTTACATATACACTTGAAATTAATGTTTCAATATATAAAATACACCGTAATATGATTATGTTTTTATAATAAACAGGTCTCATTTGACTCACTGATGATGATGTCGTTCCTCTGTTCTTTTATTTTTCATCCTAAACAGGAATCACTTTAGTATTTTTTAAAACCATAACGTGTCATTCTGAGCACACAGCTAACAGTCTAATCATAATTTAATCTCTCTCTCTTTGCCTGAAGTGTTTTTATTTAGTAGAATTAGCTTAAAAGTCAGACTAAAGCCAGCCCACTTCCTCTGTTCTGATCAGACTTATTGACTCTTTGGGTTGTTGTATTTTTTCCTTGCACTTCTGGTTGATTATGCTCCAACAAAACTTCCTGAAAACACACAGTTTGGAGGTTTTTCCTGCAATAAACATTGTTTCATGGTAAAAATCAGCTCACCATCATGTGTGTCCTCCTGTCACATCACACAGGAGAGGCTACCAGAATGTTATAACATGTGAAAAACATTTAGACTGTTAGGAAAGTTTGGTTTTTGTTAAATTACATCCACCTATTAACAAATTCTGCATCAATCCACATTTTTTCATGAACCTGTCTGTGTTTCCCACATCACTGAATCCTAACAGGAACGGAAACTGACAAAGTCTGAAGTAAAACCAAGGATTAACTCAGAAACACCTCAAACTCAAACAAACCCCAAATCATGACAAAAAAGTGCTCCAGAACGATGAGTAAATGCTTCTTAGCCTCCCCTAAGCGAAGAAGGGAGAAATAAACGTGTTGGCAAAAGAACAAGTTAAGTGTGAACGAATGAGAGCAAGAAAAACTACTCTAGAACAATCAGGTCTGATGTGACCGAAAAAACTAACTTCTTCAAATCTCAGATTCATTTTTTAGAAGACCACAACCTGAAGGTGTAAACAAAAAGATGATGTACAGACCAGGGAGGAAGGGTCTCCTTAAATGTGGTGTTGGGAACATCTCACACCTCAGGACAGACAGAGCGGAGCAGTAACTCAGATAAGCTGGGAGCACCCACACTCTGGTGTTTTATCTTGGCAGACAGGAGTGGAAGAGAAGCAGCTGGTTGAAAGGAGAAGAGCAGGAAGTAGATTGATGGTCTGGAGGAGGCGTCTTTATCAGGAGATAAGAGTCAATAAAAAGAAAACACTCAAAGTTCTAAATAGAAATAATTCATTTATAGTAACAGATGATCTGTCTCCCCCCCCCCCATGTCTTAATTCTTGATTTAATTCAGTTTCCGTCTGGAATCTCACTGATTTGTGTGTCAACCAGCAGCTAAAATGAGAAATGGTGGCGAAGCATGAGAAGAATGTTATGATCACTTCGTTTTTCTCTTGGCCTTTTGCAAGTAGCTAAAATACCTTAAAGTATGTCAGCTTTATGCTACTTTAGTATACTTGTTTGTATTCCAGCTGT
This sequence comes from Callopanchax toddi, assembly GCA_006937965.1. NCBI lineage: Eukaryota > Metazoa > Chordata > Actinopteri > Cyprinodontiformes > Nothobranchiidae > Callopanchax > Callopanchax toddi. The sequence goes on along the minus strand of SSNR01000307.1, from coordinate 171,932 downwards.
TGTAACTCAGATTTTAAAATCTCAAAATTAAAAATATTTGTTTTTTTTTAACAATGCAGCAATCTGCTGAAGTTAAGGTGGATCAGAAGGCTTTCTGTTTAGAGAAGTTTCCTCCAGGTCTCTTCTAGAGAAGGCTGTCAGGTTGTATCACATGTAGACCTGGGTGTTATTATGGTAATACCCTATACAGCTGGTGTTTAAAAATAGCAGCAGTATTGGTTTCTATATGTTGTTAAAAAATGCACAGTCAGTGCTGGACTGGTGGTGGACCGATGGTAACTTTTGGCCGGTCCGGGCTGAGCAGCTCGTTTTAATCAGCACTTCCTGTTGTGGCGAGAGCTCGTACAGCCGCGGGTGTGTTCACAGCACTTCAGTCAACAGCAGCATCCCACCACCACTACCACCACCATCACCACCCCTTAACGTAACCGTCCGAACCGAACACCAGCTGATAGTGCTCATGGTGGGAACCATGACCAAAACTGCCGGGGCCGAATTTTGGTCCCAGTCCAACCAACCCTGGCCACAGTAATACCGTACACCTCGGTAAAGTGTGGAGGGAATATCAAAATTTGAAAACAGCCCAATAGGGCTGGGCGATATGGCCAAAATTTCATATCCTGATAACGATAAACATACAAAACATAGAACACCTCCTTGTTAATCTCCTCCTCCACTGTGGCCCGACATGCATCATATAAATCAGGTAACATGACGTCAGTAATGTGTTTTCAGCTGGGCATTCATGTCTGGGTTCAAGTGTAACTCACTAAACTCTTGTTTCTCCTCCGTGTAGACTGGACCCATATCTTTACAGATGTGTTTGGTAACAGCAGCAGTAATCTCCTTCCATCTGCGGGAGCTAGGAGCTACGTGGTGTGCGATGAGCCGGTTGCAGTGTCTGCGTCTAGTTTATTATGAGCGCTTGTCGCCAACACTCGACGATGCTTTTGCTCATTGACTGTCTCCGTTCTTTGTTGTAGTTTTTGCGCAGGTGATAAAATAAATTTGTGGTGCTGGAGTCTGTTGTTGGGACAGGGAGCCGGCAAAACTTTACAAACAACTTGTCTGGTCCACGTCGGTCATTTAAACCACATCCATGCGACAGAAGTTGTCCCTCTTTTAGGTACAAGCTCCTTGGTTTGGGTTAGCTGGTTATCCTGTTGACTCTGGTCTAAATGCATCTGCTACCATATGGCTCACTGTATGTTTATGTTTTGCTGCGTGGCATGTGCATGGACATGCCGTAAAGTGCATTTTTACGTAAACTACTGCCATAAAACTCCAAACCGTGGTGTAAACAATGGATCTTTATATTTGACGATAGACATTTTCTATCGCCCAGATGAAATATGTCATCATATCACACAGCCCTACTGCCCAAGCCTAACTACATGTTCATACCTGACATGATGAAAGGTGTCAGACCAGGTTCAAGAGGTGATTTGTGAAAAACGCTCCAGAGCTCCTCCATCTGGTATCAAGTCTTCCCTTATCCAGTAAAGAAACCTGTAATCTATTTATCATACGTTGCTCCTGGTTTGCATTCAGTTTGCTAAAACGTTGAAGTGTGAAAGAAAAACATCGTCTGCATAAAGCAGACTTGTGTCCTCCTGATATTAATTTCTGATTCCATCTGTTGTGTTTTTAAATTCCTGAAAATCACCAACTCTCCTGTTACAGTCATACATTAAAAACTGAATAGTTTAGATTTAATACAGTTCTCACTGCACGCTGGAATCTAGCAGCATGCAGAAGTGGTTGTGGTCCTAAACCCCAGACCTCAAATCCAAGGCTTCTCCAAGTCTTTGAAACAGATGTTGTCTTGTTTAGTAAACTTCCAGATGATCTCAGTCATCTGTGTGATTAGGAGGTGGTCCACTGTGTTAAATACTCCTGGATTTGATCCATGACTGTTAGTCCTAACCTACTGGAGTACCCTGGCAATAAGGAGGCTGAGAGGCGGACTACAGGTAGCTCACAAAACTAGAAACGGTCAATGTTTTTTTCACAATATTTAAATTTTTTAGCTGTACCTGTACTTTAGCAGCTTCTTAAAAATGGTACAGTCACAAGTTTTTGAAGCCTACGTAACCAATACATTGTACTAGTGTCTCAATCAAGAAAAGACAACAATATCACGAGTCTTTAAAAATTCCAGGAACTTTTGATCCATGTTGGAGTTTTCCTTCAGGTCAAGAGACCAACTTCAAACTCCCACCAGCCTCTAGCTCTACTTCCTACAGATACCAGCAGTCAGTTGGGTTTAAGAGTTCCTCAGAAGTAGATGTATATCATTTTGTATCCTTTATCCTTCCTCTACCACAGTTTTCCAGAACTTCATTAAAACTTCCTGGTTATTTTGTTAAAAAGCTGCTTTACAGCATTATTTTTCATATTTTATTTTATTTATTTAAAAAGGTTTATTTCATTCAAAAAATAAAAAATAAATCAAAATGTACATTACATCAAATTAGAATGAAAAGGAACAGATAGAAGAAATAATCTTATAATTTCTGCCCCTTTTGTCACAAAAATAAAATACATTCTTACTTTGAGTTTTCAGACACACAGATGCAACACCATCCTGCTCTAATTTTCACATTTGATCAAAAACAAATAAAACACACAATTATTTTACATTCTGATATTTACATATTAAACTAGATTTGATGCATATTTTAAATATATGTAGTGATTTTGCTTGTTTCAGTATAATCAACATTTTTAAGAGGACAGATAAACATGAATGTTCCTGCATCCTTGAGTTTTTCAGTTCAAACTGCTCTGATGAATATTGCTTATTAAACAGGCACCAAAGTGTATTTGCTTTATGAAATGATTTTGATAGGAAGTGTGAAGTTTGTACCTGAGACAGTAAAATCCCCTTTAGCCGTGACCAGGTGGTGCTTTATTAATGACTTTAATTAGACAGGTTTAAACTCCAGTCCCAAAAGAACCAGTAAACCTTTGCCTTTTGATCCCATTTCCTTTCTCTCATTGAGATGTCTTTATTAGATTTAATAAAACTAAAACTCCAGACAGCAGATCTAAAGAACGGTGATGTTTTTGCCAGATGTGCTGGTAATTAGCAGCTATTTTCAACATGTCTTGTGATCCTCGAGTGGCACTAACTTTCCTGACTCACCTTTAAGAGTGAAGAAAAGCAGCGCTTGGTTCCTCCTCGTCTCAACCTTCAGAATAATCCCGGTGTCCTTGATGTGACCCACATGCAGATGTCAGAGGGAGGTTTGAGGAGTTCAACAAGGCCTCTAGAACGTGACCCTCAAACACAGAATTTGAGTCATTGATTTAGCAATTAAATTTAAAAAAGCAAAGAAAACAAGGCCTGTGTTTCTTTAACACCTGCTGTTAGAAAGACTTTTATTTTGGCAAGCTGCAGCTCTAAAGCTCTGCAAGAAACATGCTTCTACGTTAGCCCTTACATTTATATTCCCCTCTTGTGTGTGTGTGTGTGTGTGTGTGTGTGTGTGTGTGTGTGTGTGTGTGTGTGTGTGTGTGTGTGTGTGTGTGTGTGTGTGTGTGTGTGTGTGTGTGTGTGTGCTCCCATGCATGTGTGAGTTCAGCTGTAGAACACACAACTTCTGTTCAAACTGTGGGATTTGTCCTGTTTTCACAATGATTTCAGCAGGATTCAAAATGTTTCCTCTTTTATTTTGAGCAATAAAAACGTTTTTAACTGCTTTTCTCAGTCCAAAATGTTAATGAAGGAGAGTGAGGGGGGGGGGGGGGGGGGGGG